>PVKC010003475.1:7862-39038 GCA_004027635.1 Crocidura indochinensis | reverse complement strand
TTTTTTTTTTTGGCACTCCAGCATGATTTGAATTCAGAACTGAGACTATTGCGTGGTGCTTCTCTTTATTGCTGTAGGGCTCACCGGATATCTAATTTGACACTTATTTTTGTATTGTTATGGTGTTTCAATTACATTTTTCATGTTCTCTCTCAAACTGAGGCTGACAGACACTAGGAGGACTCCACCCATTTCCAGAATATCTTTATTTTATTTTATCTTATTATTAATTCTTTTTTTTATTTTTATTTTTATTTTTATTTTTTTGCTTAATCTTTACCCCACTCTATGGCTTTTCTTTCCCTCAAACAAAACCACATTTATCTAGCTCAGCCTCTCAAATGGAGGGAGAATCAAGGGAGGGTACAAGGACCAAACAGATGTATGATCACCCATAGTAAGCTAGTCAAAGAGGGGACCACCTGCTCTGGCGGCCTGGGGGTGATGGTGGAGGATATGGAATGCAGAAAGGGAATGAGGAAGATGGGAGGGCAAACCTGGTGGTGGGTAGTCCCCTGATTCAATGTTAATATGTACCTGAAATACTAATGTGAATGATTTGTAAGCCACTGTGATCAAAATAAAAAAAAATGTTGGGAAAAAAAAAAAAAAGAAAATAAAAACCAATCACATTAAAAAAAAAAAAAGTCTCTGGGTTCCCAATCACCAGGCAGGTTTGGCCCCACGTGTGTTGGGCGGGTCCTCCTTACCAAGGGTGGGTCCCAGGGCATTTGCAGTCTTAGATGTTTGTTGGCCTGAATGCTTTTTTAATTAATAGATTTCAAACTTTAGAATACTGCTAGATTTACAGAAAAACTGAGTGGTGTTCTTAGAATGTTCATACATTTCCTAACTATTTCCCAACAACAACTCAAAATTTTCCCTATTGTTGGTACTTTACAGTGGTGTGCTACAATTTTTATAACTCAGGAGTCAATACAAATACCTAATTATAATTAAAGTCCATAGTTTACATTAGTATCCACTTTATGTATTTTATATGTTTTATAAATGTTTAAAACATATGTGTACCTATATCTATATATACATATGTAAACACATCATGAAATTGCTGTATCAAATGGATTTACTAACATAATTACTCTCCTCCCTCACTCTATCCATTCCTTTCTCCATGGGTCCTTGACAAATCACTGATATTTTGTTATATTCATAAATTTCCTCTGTCCAGAATGACATATAGTGGATCATATGGTATAAAGCCATTTTAGATTTGCTTCTATCTCTTAGTTTTATACACATAAGCTTTCTCCCTGTCTTTTCACTCTTAATAGTTCATTTCTCTTTATTGTTGAATAATATGACAGTGTACAGATATATGGCTGTGTTTATGCATTCTCCTATTGAAGGGCATCTTTGTTCCTTTTATTGTTTGCAATTATGAATAAAGTTTCTATAAATATTCACATGCATATTTTATGCAGACATATTTTCAACTACTAAAGGTCTTGTAAATCTGAAAATATCTTTAATTTGGTTTCTTTTTTCTTGTACCCCATCTATGATTTTCCAACATCCTAGAACATGCTATTTGTTCTATAGCAATAGAACATCTGCTATTTGAATAACTAATTCACATAACCAGCTTGCAACCTTAAAATCATGTGCACAAAGAAGTTTATACAAACTTCTCAACTTCTGATAGCTTAGATATGTTTCCCATGTGCTTATGCATTATACTATTCTTTTTTTTTTTACCTGCTGCATTATACTATTTTGGGTGGATGGCAAGCATAGTATTAAACAGAAAAACATAAATTTATTTTATTTTGTACTAGTCTCAGAGATCAGTGAGATCAGTAACTAGTGTGGCTTACTTATCAATCTATTTCAGTTTTATAACAGTCCCTGACACATAGGAGGCATACTCAACAAAAATAAGTAAATAGTTGCCATACTTGACTTGCACTGCCTAATCGCTTTGAAGTTTTATATATGTGCACAGATAGAGATGATATTATGAGTAACATATACTTCTATATTATAGTATTATACTGTAACATATTTTGTATGAAATTTAATTTTACTACTATAATAAAACAATATTAACTATAAACTGAGAGCGTTGTGATACATTTGCTAAATAATGTTTAATCAGGGTAAAAATTAATCCAGGTAAAAGATATGAGATACAACAAAAGGGTCTACATAAAGGAAGGCCTATTCCTTGGTAGAATGTTTTTGAGGGGCCGGAGAGATAGTACAGCGCAGCGGTAGGGCATTTGCCTTGCATGTGGCCAACCCAAGCAGGACCTGGTTCAATTCCCGACATCCCATATGGTCTCTTAGCCTGCCAGGGGCAAATTCTGAGTGCAAAGCCAGGAGTAACCCCTGAGTACTGGCTGGGTGTGGCTCAACTATCAATCAATCAATTAATCAATAAATAACATTTTTGGGGGGGTTTGGGGCCACATCCGGTGACGCTCAGGGGTTACTCCTGGCTATTCGCTCAGAATTTTTAAAGCTTTTTTTTTTTTTTTTTTTTGGTTTTTGGGTCACACCCGGCAGTGCTCAGGGGTTACTCCTGGCTCCATGCTTAGAAATTGCTCCTGGCAGGCACGGGGGACCATATGGGGCACCGGGATTTGAACCGATGACCTTTTGCATGAAAGGCAAACGCCTTACCTCCATGCTATCTCCCGGGCCCAGGAGACTTTTTTTTTTTAAGCATGTTTTTGAACATTTTCTGCTGGTCAAAGCAATAACAGAAGTGTTTAAACAGTGACTGAAGGCCAAATTGCCAGCAGGTGAAACCTGTGGACACTTTAATTGGAATCTGTGACTCCATGAAATAAATCTAGTATTAATTAGATCTAACTTATTGCTAACTTATTTGACACAATCTAGAATCTTAAAATCTCTTGAGGTCAACAGCAAAAATTCTATTATTTAAGAAAATATGTCAGAAACACAGAAGAAGCTGAATTGGGGACAGCTGTGGCACAGCCATAGGGAGTTTGCCTTGCATGCACTGACCTAGGACGGATCGCGGTTTGCTCCCCCAGCATCCCATATGGTCCCCCAAACCAAGAGCGAGTTCTGAGCGCATAGCCAGGAGTAACCCCTGAGTGTCACCGGGTGTGGCCCAAAAACTAAAACAAAAACAAAACAAAAAGAAGTTGAAAAGTACTGGTTCAGCCTGACGAAATAGGACATTCTTTAACATTCTTTAAGCTATTTTATGCCCAGTTCACGTCAAGAAAATCACTAACATTTTCCAACACTTCTTTTCTATATATGCTGCTATCTTAGCTTTTTAGGAATTGTTTTTAATGGAGTAGAATACTAGTGATACATATTGAACTTTATGAAGGAAACATAAGAATTAAATATCTGTAGATTTTATTTTTTAATTTAAGGAAAGAAAATTTAGAATTCTTTATACTGCATTTTAAATGACTTCCTGTAGTGCTTGTGTTTAGACTAGGGTAAACTTGAGAGAAAACTTAAATGTACTGTGATTCATTTTCATACACATCTAGAAATCATACAAATGTCAATTTTTTTTTTTTTTTGGTTTTTGGGTCACACCCGGCAGTGCTCAGGGGTTACTCCTGGCTCCATGCTCAGAAATTGCTCCTGGCAGGCACGGGGGACCATATGGGGCACCGGGATTCGAACCGATGACCTTTTGTATGAAAGGCAAATGCCTTACCTCCATGCTATCTCCCGGGCCCCACAAATGTTAATTTTTTACATTGTATTTCTCAGTCCTTTTATCATTAATTTTACCTTCTTCCTGACTGACACAATTGGTTTGCCTGTCCGTATGACTTTGTAGAAAAGCTGGTTTTGATTCAAGCAGCAATAAGTCATGATAAACATTAAAGAAATCAGTTTTTCTCTCAGAGCCAAGCTCAAATGATCTCTCTAGACATGTCCTACCTTACCCTGGCATATTTTAACTCACTACAAAAAAAGCAAAATATATCAGAAAGTCGATTGGCCTCTGACCTTCAGCCAGTTTAGAAATCTCTGCCTGTAATGATTTTCACCTGAAACTTGAAGAAAATAAATGTGAGTAGAAAATACAGTAACAGAAAAGCTGGTCCATCATGAAAATGCTTTCATCATCATCTTCAGTTATATCTTGCCACACATTCACCATTTAGAACAGGACAAACTACAGATCACAGTTTCATCGGGTCAGTGCTTACAACTTTTCACCTCTTGTTAACTGGGGTAGAAGGGTATTTAAAGATTTGAATAGCTGCCTCTCTTTAGCAAATGTTTATATAGATTACTTAAGTATTGCTCATTCAGGATGCTGTTCTCATTTTTTCTACCTTAACTAGTAGTAAAAAGCTTAAAGAATAAAGAGATTACTTATAACTCATGCATATTTAAAAAAACTCAAAATAAATTTACTGTTTTGGCACCTATTAATGAAGAAAAGTACTGATTGTGGAATATATACTATTTCCCCAGGGATCCAGGAAGAGTCACTGAATCATTAGCAGAAAGACTAATGTTGTTGCCTGCAGAGGGAATCCATGAAACCTGCCAGATTTTCTATTGTTAGTATAAAACTTACAGAATGCTAACATGTGCAGATTTCTACACACAAAAGAGTAGGTGCTAAAGTCTAATTTTCCTGAGAGGAAATTCTAGTGTGTCATTACAGGAGGGAGGAAATATATATATGAAATAGATCCCAAGGAAGTGGTGTTTAAAAAAAGTTTCTCAGTGCTGTCCTATTTCCCAAGAAAATACTTTATGGAGTTTGCTTCTCTTCCATCAACAGCAACTTCTCCCATACGAAAAAAGGATAGCAGAGAACTCTACCTGACTACTCCAGTTTTGTGATCTGCAACTGCAGAAACACATTTATCCAGCAGCATCCAGATGGTTGAGGCAGGAATTCTAATAACTGTGGAAATGGAGATTGGGGAAAAGACAGGGTTATGATATATAGTTCCTAATGAACTCACCAGGAAGGGCAATCAATAGTCTCTAGGAATACCACATTCAGGGATCCACTATCAGGTTCTTATCTATGCTCTGTGTTCCACATACTAAACCTTTCTTCACTCTCTAGTCAATTCATTGTGCATGCTCCCATGTTCAGTGGTGAGAGCTAGAGTTAATGAGGTGCATGCTCAGAAAATAGGTCAATATTGATGGACAATGGTATAAATTAATTATAACTATCACATCACCTTTTGGTAAAAAATAAGGGGAGGATTCTAGTAGCCAGTCTAATGACAACTTGTGAATTAAACTTAATGGTTGCTCCACAAGAAGTAAGAAAGTGCAGTAGGTGTACCCACACAAAAATCAGATAAAAACCCTCAAAAAATAACAATGCGACATCCCATCTTAAGGTAATTGGAGAAGGTTTAGAGTGTCTGGTACTCAAAAGCACAAAAGGAAAAGTAAAACATAAAAAGGAAGTGTGCCTTTATATAAAGGAAACGATAATCAATAACTGAACTCTACATAGAATATTGTGACCTCTAGTTGATAAAACACTCAAAATAGCTGTTTGGAAGAAAATCATTGAGTTACAAGAAAGCTGAGTAAAATTCAATGAAATTTCAAAAGAACTCAAAATGATATTTTTCCAGATACATATCTCATACAAAGAACCAAACAGAGATTCAGAAGTTAAAGAACTTAATGAATAAAATGAAAAATGCAATGAACAGTACCTTTGGTAAAGTTGAACAAATAAGAGAATAAATTGTTTATAGGATAGAAATTATGAGAAAGTTCCGTTAGATGAAACAAGGAAAGAGAATAAAAGAGTGAGAAAACTCAAATAAATTTATGTGAATTCATTAATAAAACAAACAGCACACAAATAAAATAGAATAAGATAACCAAATTGAAAATAAATAATTTATATTGTACCTCTAATAGAATTTAACTTAAAATAAATTAAAGATTTAAACATTAGATCTGGTCCTGAAAAACTTCTACAAGAAAGTATAGGAGAAGATGGAGTGATAGCACAGCAAATAAGGCATTTGCCTTGCACACGGTCAACCCAGGAGACTGGTTCGGGTTCTATTCGTATCCTATATGGTCCCATAGCATGACAGAAGCTATTTCAGAGGCAAAGCCTGAAGTAATCCCTGCATATCACCTTATGTGGCCCCCAAACAAATAAGCAAACAAACAAAAAATATATAGGAAAGAAAACTTTTGTCAATGAACTGGAAAATAATGTTCTATATAACACTAAAAAGTAAGGTCATAAAGCAACTGCATCAAATTAAAAATCTTCATAGTAAAATACACAATATTTTAAAAGAATATGAAAGGGCAACCTATGAAATCTAGAAGGCATTTCCAAGTAAATATAAGATAAGGATTAATATCTCCCAAATACAAATTGCTCATAGAACTTACATGCAAAATCTAAAAATAATACAAATTAAAAAAATTATCTCAAGATAAATGATACTTTCCTCTAAGAGACATATGGGGCCAGAGTGATAGTACAGCAGGAATTGTGCCTGTATTGCACATGGTCTTTGATTCTAAGAACCCCGAATGGATTCCTTGAGCATTACCAGGTGTTTTTTTTTTTGTTGTTGTTGTTGTCGTTGTTATTTGTTTTGATTGTGGTGTTGGTGGAGTACACAGGGCATATTTAGGAGTCACTCCAGGCTCTGTGCTGAGGAATCACTCCTGGTGGTGTCAGGGGACTATATGGGATGCCAAGGATTGAATCCTGGCATGCAAGGCCAGTACCCTATCTACTGGATCCTTCCAAGTGTATTTTTCGATTATAGTGCTAAGAGTAAACCCTAAGCATTACTAGATGTGGCCCAAAAATGAAAAAGAAGAGATACAAAGAATCAACATGAAAAGATGTTTAAATTCACTAAGTATTAGAGAATACAAATCAAATCACAAAAATATTTAAAAATATTATTCTACCTATTAGAATGTCTCTTATCATTAAGAAATAATAAGTTTTGGCAAGGATGCATATAGGAAACCCTTGTACACCATTAAGAACTTGTTAAGTCTTTTAATTTGTTAAGTTAAAAAGTAAAATTAAAAATTAGAAATAATTTAAAATATCCTACAATGTAATTCTATAATTCCACTTATAGGTATCTATCCAAAAGAATCAAACATGGGACTTTGAATACATCTGTAAGTTTATATGCGAATTTCATCATTTTTCACAATAGCAAAGAGATGAAGAGTAGACAGTCAAGAGATGCATAAACACAACACAAACATAATAACTAATGACTAGAAAGAAGGACCTATTATTTACAACAACATTGATGTACCTTGAGGGCATTATGCTAAGTAATGTTAGGTCTCAAAGAGAAATGGAAATAATTGGGCTGAAGATAGTTCAGTGATCACTTATTTCAGTTATGGAATCTACAAAAGCCTAATTTGTTAAAAACAAAATAGAATTTGTTAAAACAGAATAGAATGGTTGTTATCAAGGTTTGGGATGGGGAAATTAGGAATATATTCTCTAAGGGTACAAAATAGAGTTTTTTTTCTTTTTTTTTTTTAATTTATTTTTGGTTTTGGGTCACACTCGGCAGTGCTCAGGGGTTGCTCCTGGCTCTATGCTCAGAAATCACTCCTGGTAGGCTCAGGGGACTATATGGGATGCCGGAATTCGAACCACTGTCCTTCTGCATGCAAGGCAAATGCCCTTAGATAGTGAGTTTTTAAGAGCTAAGGTATAATAAGCTTAGATTATAAACTCTGAAGTTGCTGAGAAACCAGGTCTTTTCCCACCCGGGAGGGAGGGATGATGTGACATGATAGAAGTTTTTGCTAATGCTACAGTTATGATACTGTAATCTGAATTACAGTATATAATGTATCGAATCAACACACTGTACACTTTTAATGTACACAAAAACCAATATCCTATGTAAATTATGTTTCAATTACAAAATTGCATTATTGAAATGAGTATAGTATAATTTAATGATGAATCTGGGAATTACCCTGAGCTAGAAGTTTTTGCAGTGTTCAGCAGATGTTGAAAATTGATGCGTTTCCCTAAAAAGCTTAGTTTGTAGAACCTGTGTGAATTCACTGCAGTACCAAGAGCAGAGTTGTGTACAATTTGAAAACCATACTTCTTTAAATTTTTTTCCACCTGCCAATTGGATGAAGAAAAATTTGAGAATTTGGTGAATGGAGATGACAAGAGAGAAAGTGGATTCCTAAATTGTCACTGGGGTTGGGTAGAACTCTAGAGGGCAATTTACCAAAGACCTCCTCTTTCAATCTATGGCAAGAAGCATATATAGCTTTTTCTCTTGAAATGTCACTGTTTTATTTTTAAAATTTTAGTCCCTATGATTTTCAATGCTGTTAATGATAGGGTTTTCAAGTATTCTACCTTCCAACTCTGTACACTTTACCAGAATATCTGCTTTCCTACACCATTGTCTCAATACCTTCGCAACCCTTGGACTACCACCTCAAACTCCTTCTCACTGTGATAAGCTCAGTTATGTTAAATAGTACTAAAGTTATATTGCCTTTGCCCATTTGTTATACTCTTACTATGCTTCTTTAGATTTCCTATGTGAGGGAGATCATTATCTATCTCCCTCCTTCTTATTAACTTTACTCACTGTTATACTGGATTCATCAAGATAGTGGCAAATTTCATTATGTTGCCCTATCTATGGCCTAGTAGTACTCCATTATGCATATATATCTATATAATAGTTTCTTTATTCAGTAATCTATTCTTGGACACTTGAGTCAATGGTTTTTTTGAGGGTTTTTGATATAGCAGTTTGTAAATTAATATTGTCAGATTCATGAACTAATGCTATTGTGTAAATCTAAGTTACATTTAGTGGTTCTCTACCATTGGAAATAAACATTAAACTATTTGGTGTCTAACCTTGATATGTCTACAACTCCTGGGAAAGCACAGTAAATGTGGGGTCTTTCTCTTGAGATATGTGTTCTGAGTTAATATAGTATTTGTGGAGTAAGTATAATGTTTCATAGTGACCAGATTATCAACTGAAATGCAAAAGTTCTTGCAAGTTTCTAAAATGCTTACTTTCCAAGAGAATAAAGCAGTGTTTGAGGCAAAAAAAAAAAAAATCGGAGGATGTTCTTTTGACCTTTGTCTACTAGCAGAGACATGTACTCTGGTGAGATGTAAGATGTACCTTCACAGGAAGTTGCAGTTAAACAGATTTAGAGCCCAAGATATTTACCCTGAAGGCATAAGACTGCTTACTTGCAGAACAACTATGTTCAAAGCCAATGTTCAGGGCTCAGTTCTGGGGCCTCAGGGGTCATTTCCTTTGAATAGGTCATATTTTCAGTTTAAGTATTGTTTCTTGGCCTACTTGCGGAATAGCTCAAAATCAGGAAAATATTTCTGGCAAGTAATCCACTTGATTTTAGCCTTATTTGTAACATATCTGAGGATCTTACTCAGTTCTCAACCTCCAATTATTTTGAAGAAACTCAAAGTTGAAAGAAAGGTGTTGTTCTCCTTCCTATGAATAATTATAATACAGGAAACCTCCTAGCACACATAGGTCTATGTGGTCTTGGTGGTTTAGGCAAGGGACTAAGATTCTTTGATTTCATAATGTCTAACCAAATCATTTCCTTTCCATCTGTCAACTTACTTAAGGTTAAGACATTTTAATAGCTGCTGAACAGAAGTAGCATCTTGCTTCTTGTAGAAAGAATAAATAACCAAGAAAAGAGCTTCGTTAGATCTTTGTCTTTCAAAAAATATCCCAAACAACATGAAGCTCTCTGATCATGCTTAGTGAAGAGTAGTTTGGAAACTCATCTTGTTATGGACCCAGTAGCTCTACTGAAATGTCTACATGTTCAATTTTCCTTTAGAAAAAAAAATATTATGTTCCTTGCTGTTGTTTTTGACTTTATTGAGACATAATTGACAAAATGATAAAATATTAGTCACATAATAATAAAAATAGGCACATTGTGGTAATTCTAAGCATGCTTTTTTATGTTTCATAAAGTCCAGAAAATGGTAAATTTTACGTTTTTCTAAATCTTCTTTTATTCTCTTCAAACCAAATGAAAATGTGAAAGGTAAGATAACAGATGGTAAAGCTGAGATGGAAATAAGAATTAGAAGTGGGTAGTAGATTCAGTGCATTTTATAAGGGTCACAGAACTTGCAGAAATATTAAATGGAAATTGTGTTAGTTTGATCAGTTTGATGATTATCATCACTTTCCTCTGTTTTCTAAGCCTTCATTTGTGACATATAAAGAGGAACTGAGAATATCTATTCTACATGACATATATATGCTAGAGAAAATTTTAGTCCTTCACACCCCGTCCCCACCATCTGTCATCTTTCCACCTCTGGTATTCTGCCTTTAAATATTCTATGCTTAAATGGCATGGGGAATTTTGCAGATGTAACTAGTTACTATCATTCAACCTTAAAATAGGAATTACCCTGATTAATCTGTTTAAGCATAAGTAGCTCCTGAAAGTAGAGTTTTTTCCCTAGCTCTCTGCAGAAGTCAAAGAATAAAAGAATGATAAAGTTTAGCTGTACTATTGATGTTCCTGTGGAACATGTGAGAAGCATTGAAGTATTTCAGTGTCAGTTAACCTGAGCTCTGGATATGAATAAAAGTCCCAGTGGATGCTTTGAAATCCTTAGAAAATAACATATTTTCCCACTATGGTATCTGAGGAAATATTTGCTTTTATGAGTGTGTGAATTTTATTTTTGGAACTGTAATTAACCATATTGATAATGGCAGGGTTTCATGCATAAAACATCCCAAAGAAGACATACAAATGGCCAAAGGCTTATGGAGAAATACTCTGCATTACTTATCATTTGTATGGTTTTAAGTAACAACGTTGAAAGAAATTTGTTATGATAGCAAGATAAACAATAACTATCCTGACATTATAAGGATCAGGGATTACAGCCTAATGTTTAGTTGTTTTCTTTTTAAACTTTTCATTTTTATTGATTGATTCATTGAAGGATCAGTTTTTGGGCCACACCCAGTGGAGCTCAGGGGTCCTCCTGGCTCTGCACTCAGAAATTGCCTTTGATAGGCTGGGGGACCATATGGGATACCAGGAATTGAACTGGGTCCCTCCTGGGTTGGCTGCATGCAAGGCAAACGCCCTACTGTAAAGCCTAATATTTAAGAGCATTATCTCTCCTAAGTTTAATGAGAAATTTAAGAATGTGGGGGACGGTGGAAGCTGAAAATACAAAGAAATACTTCTTGCTATTTTTGTTTTTCCCCTGAAGTCTAAGAGCTATATTCTGATTACTTATATACCTAAAATTTTTAAAATCTTTCCTTTAATACTGATAATTATTTGATAAATAATAAATGGTCAATTAAAAAAATAGAACTCAAATACCAAAAGTCTAAGTGTATGAGTAGTCCTGATTACTTATAAATTACCCAACATTTCTAATCCTTTCCTTTAATATTGATAATTATTTGATAAATAATGGCCATTTACTTAAGAAATGGAGACTTTCAAAGCCCAGAATTCCCCTGAGTATTCATCCCTAGAATTTGTGAAATTTGACTGAAGACTGAGGCATAAGGCTATTTCCTTCACTACACTGAGGCCAACACTTATAACAGTAGGAACGAGCTGAATATTATGTCAGTCATGGCAATTAATAGAGAATGCAAGAAAGGAAACAATGGAATTTTTTTCAGTGGAACACAGTCAACCTGTGAAATCAGAAATGCTGAGATTCTTTATCTTGCTTGGAAATCTGATTATTTGTAAAGTAGCCAGAGATTAAGGAAAAACAGAATCCTTACTTCTCAGTTTCTGGCTTCCAACTGTTATTTCCATGGAAACATATCAGATCAGCAAAAACAAGTTAAGTGCCTTCATATCATCATCATACAATGGCTGGGACTCCCCATATTTATTTCCATTCACTAGGAAAGGGAGAACTGGCATTTCAGATATGAAGGGAGATTAATTTATTTCACTTCAGTGGCCTATTGCTGAATATAATGGTAATATTACTTCCTAATTGTGATTCAAATTAGGTTAAAAAGTATCTGTGGACTTTGTTACTTACTGGAAATCTTTACTATTTTTGTTATCATAGGTCATTATTATTGGCCAACATTTAGTTATTCCCACAAATAATGAAAGCCAATTTACAAGCCCCCAGACAATAGATAACACATGAATTACCAAAAAAAATTATCATTGGCCAATGAAATAAAAGAAGACTTCAAGGCTAAAGAAACAAAAGACTTCTCTATCAATGCCTTAGGAATGTCCCAAGGAGCACATATAAAGCAGAATCCTGTATTCTGTGGTTATTCCCTTTTCTATAGAAAGTTAGATCACTCGCAAGCCACAATAGGAGAGTTAACCAGACAATATGTCTAGAAGGTTTTCAATACTACAAATTTACTTTCTCTTAAGAAATCTTGTAAACAAATACTGTGTCATTATAAGACCATTACAACATCTTGGGTGGGCTTTGGCTGTCTGCCCAGAATCTGGAGGTTGAGACAATCAGCAGCATGATTACATACACTGTGGTCCATTGGCTCATGAGATGGCTGAAGTTTTCATTACATCCATCAGTCAGAGACAACTCTGAAGCACCCACTGTTTGCAGAGCACGGAGAACTCTAGGAAGCATCAGAGTGAAGAGAAGCCACAGCTTCTGCTCTTGAAGAGCTTTATATTGAATCAAACAGTCAAAATCATACAAATGAAAATGTTTAAAAACAACAACAAATGAAAGACACAACCAATCCACTATATCCACACAAGAACTTCAAACCACCAATTTTATGAGATAGCTGTATCAGATTGGTTTCAGAGATTATGTGACCTGACATAAGTGAAATGATAGGGAAATGATCATTTGAGAAAAAGAAGAATATGTAATAGAATAATTATTAATAGTAATATGCAATGAGGAACAGAGGTTAGAGAGAAATTAAGTTAGAGGGCCTCAGGGATAACTTCAGAGATAAGAATGAGTTAGGACATGAGGTTTTGTCAGATTAAAGTCTTGAGCTCAACACTGAGAAAGTGGACAGTTTAATATCAAGGGAAGGGTAGGAAATAGAGTCAAAAGTCTTGAATTGGGGGCCTGGGAGATAGCATGGAGGTAGGGCGTTTGCCTTTCATGCAGGTCATCCGTTCGAGTCCCGGTACCCCATATGGTCCCCCGTGCCTGCCAGGAGCAATTTCTGAGCGTGGAGCCAGGAGTAACCCCTGAGCGCTGCCAGGTGTGACCCAAAAACCAAAAAAAAAAAAAAAGTCTTGAATTGAAAAAAAAATTGGGGGGGGAGAGAGGGTTTTGGTTTTTGGGTCACATACGGCAACACTCAAGGGTTAGCCCTGGCTCTATGCTCAGAAATTGCTCCTGGCAGGCTCAGGGGACCATATGGGACGCCAGGATTCGAACCACTGTCCTTCTGCTTGCAAGGCAAAACCCTACCTCTATGCTATCTCTCCGGCCTTGAAATTGAAAATTTGGAGTTTTCATTTGCTTTGAGAAAAGTGGGCGTTTTTTTTTGAAATTTATTATGGTAACATTGATTTACAAAGAAGGTGAGGTGAATATTTATATGATTTGAAATACAATAATACAATTCACATTTACAATCAGAATTAAATATCTTTCCACTGCCATCCATAGAAATTTCTAAAGATTTCTGAGAATAAGCTAGATTTTACAGTCAGGAATAGAAAAATCTCTACAAGAGGTGATTCTCAAGGGGTCAGTTTCATGTGGGATATAGGACTGGACCAGGCTCTTGTCAATATTATGCAGGACAGATGAGAAACTATTTCTCTTCTAAGTAATTTGTCCTTCAGAGCTGAAGAGCTACAATGATTCATTATGATGATTCAGCTTGTCATTAACATAAATCAGATGAAGTTGAAAGCCCATCTCAAAACATGAGGTCAAACATTAGTGATTTTCACTGAAAAAACCCCAGGCGCTTACTTTCAAAATTGTGGGTAAGAAAAGTTCAAAGATATGTTTATGCAAAAGGATCTTTGTACTTTTCATGGCGTGTGCAGCCAAGCTGCAGATGAAAATGATAACAATTTATTTTGAAAATTTCTCTTTAATTCTGATGGATTTTCTAGGCAAATGATTTGGAATCTAACAGCTGCTGGGTGAGCAGTACGTACCTGGATAAATCAATCCTTCTGTTGCCTCCAGAGTGCTGAATAATATGTCTTAGTTAGTGCAGTAAAGATTCCTTTTTTCAAGATACAGAGCACTGGGCACAACTTGCATGTGATTGCAAATATTCAAATGAGATGCAAAGGTGGCATAATAAATCATGTAACCTGTAAGTGCCTTGCCATTTGTATGGATTTCTGTTGCATAGAAAAAAAGGTAACAAATGGACAGGCCAGCAAAATGTAAAAGCCAACCCAGAATGTCTATTATTCTTTGTAAGTTGGCTGGTCTAGCAGACATGGGACCTGGCCTGGACTCGTAGAAAACTTAAATATAGGTTAATGTGTCCACTATCTAGAGAATAACTTGATGAAAGCAGGTCAGAGTATGTATCTTGGCTCCTTCATAGCTTCCCTCAGGGTTAACTCTACTGGCATTGGGCAAGGAAAACGAGTATTTAACACATTCATCAAAAGGAACATGAGGAAGGTTTGACTGTCTTTTTCAAGATAGTGCTCGGGATTAGAGAGACTGATAAAAAGAGAAAAGAAATATGTTCATTTTATAGGGAAGAAAATAAATAATGGCCAATGGAAAAGAAGAAAAATCCAAGAATGAAAAAAAAAAGATGATAGCATTTTAATATACCACATTTTCACAGTGGAACTGCTTAATAAACCAAACACTGTCCATGGTATGTGGCTCTTCAAATCTTTCCAGATTTAATGTTTAAGCTTTAAAAATGATAATTATTCTTAGAAAATCTGCTATTAACAAATAAATGAGTGACTTCAAACTCAGATTTTTTTTTTTTGCCAGCTCCTCTGCAATTTATCAGAGACCAGAAGGGTGAGACGATGGATGAAAACTGTGTTTCAATTCTAAAGATTCTGATGCAAAAGAAAAAGAGAAGGCATGTGACAAATGATGAGAGGAATCAATGTATGGATTTTGAGTCTTTTCAATCTTTGCAAGATTGATTCTGATGGGTGTAAACTTGCAAAACAAAGCTTGTGTCTGTTGTGGAAGGTAAAATATGATTTATCTTTCCTTTGGAAAGCTATTATTCCAAGATCCGGGTGTTTAAAGTGGTCACTGTGGCTTTGGCGGCTTTGCTTCTCTGGCTCCTTCTTCACATTGACGGGTAATTTGTGAAATGCATCCTCATGTGGGTTGTAATGCAGTCATGTTGTGGCAGCAATGGAAGGACTTGCAAGAACTCCAACATATAACAAGAAGTCATAATTTTCCATCTTTCTATTTCATTTCATTTCTTTCTATTTCAGTCAGATTGCTTCATCTATGCAAGTCTAAAAGTTGAACCTAGCAACTGGTATTTCTCCCTCATTCATCATAAATGCAGGATCAAAATCAATCAATCATGCCTACTAGCAAAATAACATAAAACATACCTTAAGACCATGGTAAGTTAGTGTCACCTTTGTATATGTCATTCAGACTCTACTCTTGACTTATCCTTTTGCTCGCTAAAAGACATCCAAGCAAACCTATGTGTGAACTTGTGTATTTCTACACCTATGCATAGAAAGAGTGTTAATTATAGAACTAGATTTGGGTCATACATTTGCTAGATGCAAGCTGACCCAGAAATTCTAACTGCAAATCTGGATGTTTTAGTTTTTAAGTCTTAGTGTTGTGGCCATGGGAAAAAATATCACTACTGGGTTCCCACAGTATTTGGATTTCTAAAACTTAGACATTATGTTAAGGATTTTATAAACTTCCATATAGAGTAAAGTTTCTTTGACCAGATATGATTATTGTCAGGAAATATAAATCTCATGATGACTCTGACTATGGCTAGTCCATGTCTATTTCATAGGACAGATCCTTTATGTTTCCAACCATTACTCCTCTCCCCAACCTGTTTCCCAAAGTGTAGCACTGGCCTGTGGCAATGCATCCAGCACTTTTCACCACTATTCACCACTATTTAGCACTAGTCACAATAATGCTGCTTATTTGCATTTTGGTGAGAGATCTTTTTTTTTTTTTTTTGGTTTTTGGTCCACACCCAGTGACGCTCAGGGGTTACTCCTGGCTATGCGCTCAGAAGTTGCTCCTGGCAGGCACGGGGGACTATATGGGAACCGGGGGATCGAACCGTGGTCCATCCTAGGCTAGCGCAGGCACCTTACCTCCAGCGCCACCTCCCGGCTCCCGGTGAGAGATCTTGATAGCAAATGATGACATGATGATGATGATAGTTACGGGCAATTTTAGCTTTTTTAAAGTGGGGTCAGTTTATTCATGAATATTTATATAGTTGCCAGAAGGTCTTCTTTACTAGATTGTAGGTAAGAAAACCAGCACCCCACAGCCTTTCAAATCTTCTTGCAGAACTTGGAGAGGGGAGATAATTAGCTTAACAATGGTTTTAAGCAATTCAATTGTTTCCAAAAGTTCTATATATTCTTTCCCTATTAGAATTGAGGGGAATTCTGAGAATGTTGACACCCCACATTTGGAGAAGGGCTGCTTCATACTGTATTTGAAGTAGGAAGAGACTTTAAATTTTGGCAAATAGGTAAGCCATTTCAGCCTACATTGAAATCATTATTTCAATCACAGTGTGAGAATGCGCATCTCAAGAGTTCTATTATTATTATTTTTTTCAACCTCAAGATTTCTATTATAATCATTTTCCCCAAAGACTTTTGAAAGACATAACCCATTCAACCAAGAATCACACTTTTATGACAATTTATTGTAATTCAAAGCTATTCAGAAGCCATTCAGAGCATCTAAAGCCAAGCATTTCAGAAAGCTCTCTTTTATGTTCTTAGTCCTATATTTATGCAGTAACATATATTTTCTTTGTGTATTTTGTTGGTGTTTTTTAATTGGCCTCACTATAATTTTTAACTTTCTAGTAGAGAGTATCATTAAGCTATTAACGACAAAATAAACATGAAATAATGTGGAGAATTATTAGAAATGTGATCGGAGGACAAAATGTCCTTATTCTATATTCAGATTAAGTAATCCTCTCAATGTAGAAAAGTATTGTTTCTTCCAGCCAAAGAGTACAATGAAATAAACAAGTTGGACAGATAACCACACCATAATCCACAGTAACTAGTATTAATTAATGTAACAGGTTATGTCTTGAATAGGCACTGAACATTCGAAGGGCACTGAAATTCCCATTAGCCTCGCCCAGTTATGCTGCTTTTTTGCAGCATTTTTGGTGAGAGATCTTGATAGCAAATGATGTCATGATGGTGAACACAAAATCCATTAACAAACAGAATTACTTTCAAGATTTTCAAGATAGCCATGGACAGAAGTGACTATTCTTTTCTTTTTAATATAGGACCACATTGGACATTGTTTGGAACTGCCATGGTTCCTGGTGGTGATAGGAGTATAATACTGAGCGACCTGAAGTTTATGGGATCAAACTTAGGGAATTTTACAAACTGTGCACATACTCTTTATTTCTTAAGCTTGCTCCTTGACATTGGATGAATACTCAAAAAAAAAAATTTAATTCGGGGCCGAAGAGGTGGCACTAGAGGTAAGGCAGTCTGCCTTGCAAGAGCTACCCTAGGACCAACCACGGTTCGATTCCCCTGCGTCCCATATAGTTCCCTCAAGCCAGGGGCTATTTCTGAGATCATAGTCAGGAGTAACCCCTGAGTGTCAAATGGGTGTGGCCTGAAAACAAACAAACAAAAAAATTTAATGCATTTTTTCAATTGATCATTCTCAAAGAGAAACTTAGACTTGTGTGTGAAATGTGGGGATCGTGAAAATGCCTAAAGAGAAGAGAGAAGAGCAAGAATGAGGTAAAGATTGATTTCATTTATGTCTTTGAAGAAAAGCTGCTTGCTGATATTGAGCGAAAAAACTACTTATTTGTATATCATTTCAGTGTTGTCTGTATTGTCTTTACAATTAAGATGAAATGTATTTGGCTGGAAAACAGACTAGAAAGCAGTGGAAGGGGCCAGAGAGATAGCAGAGCGGTAGGGTGTTTGTCTTGCATGCAGCTAACCCAGTACAGAGCTAGGTTCAATCCCCAGCATCCCATATGGTCCCCCAAGCCAGGAGCAATTTCTGAGCACATAGCCAGGAATAACCCCTGAGCATCACCAAGTGTGGCCCAAAAACAAAAAAATAAAAATAAAAAAGTACAAATAAAAAGCAGTGGAAGGGGGTAGGAGAAAAATAAAAATAGGGTACATCAGACCTTCTTTATTCTCAGATGATAGAAAGTGTCAAAAGAAAATACATGTCGTACCTAATAAAGTTAAGTTTATTTTTTTCTGCAGGGCCTTTAAGGATGCTGTTGAGAAACTCTTTATTCTGAAGCTATGTTGCTCATCAAATTAAGGGAATTGCTTCTATCCTGTAGTGATACCAAATTCATATCTCTAAGTTCAGATCCCTCTTTATATTTTGGCCTCCATATATCCAAGGGTTTACAGTACATTCATTTTCCTAACAAGAATTTTTTTAGGAGTGTCATATGCCATAAACAATGAGGAATTCAAAAAGTTCATTTTTGAGGCAGCTCAATGGGAGACAGTAAGTAAAAATAACCTTTGATGCAATTGAGGGTTGGCACTGCCAACTAGGTGCTAGGGGATCTTTAGCAAGGTCCTGAGTCCTGAACTTGATACATGAATTAAAGACGATATCCTGGGTAAGTTCATCCGGAGAAGAATACAGAAGATGCATGGAGTGGGTAAGGACCATAACCATTCATTGCCAATGCCTTGAGATATGGGAATAATAGAAAAGTTAAAGAACTAATTGGCAGAAATATTAGTCATGCTCAGGCCTCCTTCTCATGAGCAACATTAACCATGTATAGTCACCTGCATATCTTCCATTTCCCTCACTTCTCCCTCTGTCAAATTTAGTAAATCAGGGGCCAGAGCATTGGCCCAAGTGGTAGGGTGTTTGCCTTGCTACCTGCTAACCTTGGACCATGGTTCCATCTCTGGGTTCCATATAGTCCCCCCAACCAGGAGCGACTTCTTTTTGTTTGTTTGTTTTTGTTTTGTTTTGGGGCCACACCAGGTGATGCTCAGGGGTTACTCCTGGCTATGTGCTCAGAAATCGCTCCTGGCTTGGGGGACCATATGGGACCCTGGGGTATTGAACCACTGTCTGTCCTAGGCTAAGGCAGGCAAGGCAGATGCCCTACCACTTGTGCCACCTCTCCTGGTCCCAGGAGCAAAACAAAACAAACAAACAAACAAAACAAAACAAAACCAGTAAATCTGCTACATTTTTTTTAAAGCCTCTTCCAGTTGGGACTCTCATCCTCAAGTCCATTGACATATCACTAAACTATGGGGAGTGTCTTTGTACTTATCACCTTGCCATTTATTTTTTTACAAAAATGTGGGGATCACATATGGAAAATATGAGTGTCTCTTTGTTTCCTGCTCAGCTGCTTCTGCTTATTCCATAATTCCAGAAAAAAAATGTCAATGCCTCTGGAATGTCTGGGACACCTGCTGGATGAACCGATGTCCTCTCCATCTCATAGAGTCTATGGTTTTTAGAGTCCTCTTTATCACCTCCAAAGTGGTACTCAGATGATTCAGGGGTTATTCTCAGTGATAGTTAATTTTCCTTTGTGGGTCTGTCTCTGTAGTGCTTTATCCCACAATATGGTGCTTCTTAGCTCAGTGATGCTAGGCTAACAGCAGTGCTTGAGGTTCATCAGGTTTACACCTGGCAATGGTCAGGGGATCATGTGGTGCTAGTAACTGGGATCAGATCCTAAAATATTAAAGGCATGCACTGTAGCCTCTTTTGTTTTCTCTGGTCTCATGTAGCACATTTTGAAAAAACTGGGTCTTTCTTAACAGTCTGAGTGCTCTGAGAAAAGGAATACATTGTTTTGTCCTATAATTATGGTGTACCTGAACATTTTGTCCTGTTTTTCTAGCCATTACAAAACATTATAGCATGTTCCTGTATATGCTTTTCAATTAGAGAGGCTTTATGATAACAGGGAATTTCTTTGTTGCTCAGTCCTCAGCAATGACAAAAGTACTTGGCATATATTAGATACCCAACATATTTTATGTTTTTGAATAAATAAATGAATTTGCTGTTAAACCCTTTTCTTGACAGAATATTTGGCCCATTATTTCTGTTCCATAATCTATTTTTTCAGTTTTATTTGTTCTAAGTTTTTAATAAGCTGTCAGGTGACACGACTTAAGACAAGATAACAATTATCTTTCCCAGTTCTCCCCATCTGTAGAGTTTTGATTATAATAGAACTTATCTCATTAAATTTTCATGAGGGTTAAATGAACTTATACATTTGCAACACTTAAACAGTGCCTGACACATGGCAAATGCTCAATAAATGTTAACTATCATAATCATCACCATCATCACAATTACCTCGTTTCATTTTATAGTCTGCAATCCTTCATATCACACCTTAGAATGTTTTCCTACTAGTAACAACTATTCCTTCGAGTAACAATTTTAGGGGCTGTAGGATTAATGCATGCCATATTCCTAGAATAGTCCTAGGAGGTGATTAGATGTTTGATTAGCATGACAAACACTTGCATCTTTTTGTACTGGTCATTTTTTTTCAGATTACCCTGTATTACTTTGTGCTATTCCTATGAATATGAAATTTCATAAAAACAGGCTTTTCTTGTCTGTTCTACCATTGAATTATGAATAAGAGTCAGGAGGAGAATAACAATAGCATCACTATTTTTAGACATGACATTCATCTCCCTGCTTTTCAAAATCTGGCACCTGAATTAGATACAGTTCATATTAGATCTAGGGGGAAACTTACATTGGAAAAATCTGTCTTGGGGTGCTCCAAAAATTGAATAAACACAGGGTGTAGCAGTAGCATTTCCATGGTGATGTAAAGAGCCGACTGAATGTGCTATTCCAGGTAAATTGGACTGGTGCAAGTTACACTACTTTTCATACTTTTCATGAGCATGGTGGTTTGCATGCCTATGGTCCTAATAGAAACTCTTTTAACCTAGAAATTTCATAATGAGAAAACTAGAATCTTACAGGCATCTCTGATGGGTCTCTGTGACCCTGAGTATATGGCCAGATATTAGTATTGCACATGAATCCAAGCTGTCAGTATTATCCAAAAGATGGCGCTGTTTGTGTTCTTATTTTGCTTAATTGCAAACCATTTATGCAGGCACATTAATGAACTAAATTAAGACGGAGCAGCGATATCATCCTCCACACAAATCAAACTGTCACTTTGTTATAGGCCTTTTCAAACTCTTTAGCAAATGAATATGCCCAAGCTGTTAAATGTAATAACTGCGATGTCAGCAAACCCTTTACTTATTAAAATACTTATTTTCTCCCCTATCTTGAAAGAAATTCTGGAACCTAGTTTTGATAGCATTACAGATAAAGAGCTTTGCAGATGAGTGACTCTATTTGATTTTTTGATCTTATAATGCTGAAATTTTTTAAAAGCACTTTTAGATGTTTAGTCTATCCACAAAGAGAGCTAGGTGGTCTCAGGGCCCACTCAGCCTGGTGATCCATTGAGTTTTTCAGACACAAAAAAATCATGCCTGGGGTAGAGCTGCTTAAAGCTTGAGTCTTTCTGTGCTTAATATTCATTCATGTTGGTCTAGGGATACTATTCTCCACTTTTCCTTCATACTACCACCAGGTTAGGGACACTTCTCATCCCTTTCAAAATTGCTGTCTTGTCCTAGCTTGGGAACCCTTATGTAAGTTGAACCTAAAAAATTCCCGATTTAAAGAGAAAAGTATGGGAATTATACTAACATAGCTGAATGTCTAATTAAATGTCAACCTTCTACTTGCTAGTTATGTGACATGAGGAAAATTGCTTAATCTATATATGTCCATGTTAATACATGTAAATACAATTTATATCTACCTCAGTGGGGGTGGTCTGAGGAATAGAACAGAATATGTATAGAAAAAATTTTATGCCACTCAATGCATGGCACATTACAAGTCAATTTCATTTCTGTTGGATCCAGATGTTCGTACTAATTTTATGTAAATTAGCACTTTACTGCATATAGTCTTAATTTCCTCTTATTGCTACTCCGACTGAACTGCGTGCTTCTTAAATTCAGGCTTGTACTCACTTTTCAATGGGGAGTCTCTGATATTTGTACAATACTTATCAAGTTAATTTAGTGATTTCCTAGAGTATATGGCACATAAAATTAAATATTAGATCACAAATATATCTATCCTGGAAGTATTTATGATCAAATAAATGATTTTTGAAAGAACATGGAATTCCATTCAGAAATTTAAGCATACTATGTTCTCACCTTTCCAAATAAGTGGATGAACCTAGTAAATGGTAGAATTGTGATCTGAAATGAGGCCAGGAGAAAGAGTGTGAAATCCTTGTTTCCTTGGTTACTTCTACACATATAAGGTGATAAAAAGGGAAATAAAGTTCAAAGAAGTAGTCACCCCATTACTTAACAGGTGACAATCTGTTAAGTAATGGGGTGACTACTTCTTTGAACTTTATTTCCCTCTGATGCCCTATGGGATAATATTTAGCTCCTTCTTCTGCTCTACCATTCACTTGAAAATTCAATTGAATGGTGTGAAAGATATCTAGAACCTGCCTATTATTAGGCACTCAGTGAGCAGCAATTAATGTCCCTTGGCCTCTTAGTCTTGGAGTTGTCTAGTCTGGCTGCTCTCTCCCATAGATTGGCTTAGTTTTCACATTCACCTTGGCAGGAATTGCTCCTGTCTTGTTTACTACTGTGTCCCCAGCATCTCTCAGTGTGTGATACATAAATGAAGCTTTTTAAGTGTTTGACCATGAGTATTATTATTGTAATAGGATCACTACGATGAGCCATGGCACGGCTGCTCCCTGCAGTGATTTCTCCAAATGAGATTTGGAAATTGCTCAGCTTGTCACAAACAGGCTTCTCTAAAACACCTATAAGGATTTATGTACTTAAAAATGACCACTTTTGATAGCTATCCCCAAGTTTAAACATGGAATTATCATATGACATTGCAGTTCTACTTCTGGTATATTCCCCAAAGAACTGAAAACAGGGAACTGAATTTTTGCATAACCATATTTATAATAGCATAGTTCATAATAGTCATGAAAAAATTACAAGCCTAGATAAACAAATTAAATGTTAAGTGCAGTGGAATATTATTCATCCTCTAAAAAGACTGAAAAGTGAAATAAATCAGAAGCTAAAGAACAAATAACTGCATGACCCCATTTATAAGAGATATTTAGAAAATATAAATTCATAGAGTCAGAAAGGAGAATAGTGGTGAACCAGGGCCTGCCTGAAGGCAAAACATAAAGTAAACTTCCTTAAATCTCTGTTGACAGTTGACAAGATACAAACACACAGGATTTCTGGATATGGTGATAAAATCTGTGGAGAGATATGATGATGAGGGTTACTCAATAAAGCCACTGAATCACAGTTAACTTGGTTCTCAAACACCATTGTCCTCAGGGAGACCTCAGGCTCTGTTTTTTTTTTTTCCTTTGTTTTGATTTTGGGCCACACCCTTTCATGCTCAAGGATTACTCCTGAATCTGCACTCAGGCAGGGATCAGTTCAAGTGGGCGCAAGTGACCATATGAGATCATAGAGATGAAACCTGCTTCTTCCAAGTGCAGCAAGCACCTTCACTGTTCTGTTTCCTGTAGTTTTTATTATGCATAACTTCCCCAATAAAAAACTGTATTCATAGCAATTCAAACTTGCAGGAGAGTCTCAGCCTGAGCAGGGCTGGGAGGGAACTGTCTTCTATAAACTAACCATGAGCATGCTCCAATGCTGCCTGGCATTTTTAATTACCACTAGCTCCTGACTGCTCCTCAGTCTCAATTGGGGGCTGTGTCAGTTGCCCCTTGTCAGATTCTGATTGCCCTGCAAAAGCTGCTTTCCTGGGCTGTAATTGTCTTAGATTACTTCGGTGCAAGGATGGTAATCATTTGCTTGAACTTGATTGTGTCCCCAGTGTGACACTAACTGCTGGGCATAATAGAGCGTGAATAGAATTCAGCTGACTTGAAATCTGGTTTCCCCTCTGGCCTTTCTCTCTGGCCCTGCACCCTTCCTTTCTTGCTCAGACTTCTCTGGTTTCACTCCCTTGTTTAATATGGGCCAACTGTCAGGGTAAAAATGGCATCTTCCACTCATCCTTTTTTTCCCATTAATGACATCCGTATCAGAAGAAGACTGTCTATATCGTAGATCAAAATGATTTTTTCCCTCCTTACCTGCGAAAACTATTCTTATCGCTGAGAATCAGATCTGTTCCATGAGCTCATATATCATCATTACCTACAATACAAATTCTGAAATCAAAGCAGACCTGGCAATTTTATTGATGCTCATAGAGGAACAGAGCCCAGGTCACCCTGAATCAGTTGTGTTGGCTTTGCCTTGCTGACAACAACAAACATGTCACTGACAAAATTACCCATGAAAAGATGATTTGGTAGGTTCAGTGCAGAAGGTGTCAGGGGTGGGATATTTTTATCTTGACTCAATGCTAATGAAATTGGTCAGGATAACATAAGTCTCTGGGGAGAAAGGAGAAACTGAAAGCACTGGTGTTGGCTTATTTTCAGTCATTTTTCCCCCACAGGGCCATGATTTAATCAGGTGGTCTTAACACGAACCAAGAAGTTGGGGACCAGGATCAATCACCACTATGTCCCATTTTGTAATGCATGAGCATAGCCCCTGGATTAGCCTTCTAAGATACAGCTAAACCATTCTGCTTGGATCTCTGTTTGCTCATTTGTGCCATGGATAAAACACACACTATATTGTTCTTTGCAGTTTTGAAGGTTACTGTTCGTTAAGTGACTTTATATCTTAGAATGTAAAGAGGAAGAGAGAAATAGCATCGATGAACTGAGAAAATGATCTGCAGGTAGGAGGTCCAATTTGGTTCCCTGGTACTATATCATACTCCAAAAACCATTGGTATGAACCCCCCAAACACCAAATTAGAAATAATTCCAGAGCATTGCAATGTGAATTCCCAATAAAAGGAAAAAATATGGAGTAAGCTGTTGAGGCATGCCATGCGATTACCTGCTTCTATAAGAAAATGGATACTGTGTGCTTCTGAGGGAAATCCAAGAGTTTTCAGTTGATACAGGGAAGACTAATGAAAAGATAAATTAAAAATATATCATGATGGATGGGGGTACCCAAGACTATTACTAAGTTTACCAGATAGACCCAGAGAACCCCTCAAAACTTCTATTTATGTGGCCATGATATATTTTGCAAAATGATGCAGATTAATGTCTGCAAAGGGTAGATTCTAAAGGAGACAAGACACAGAAATTCTTGTTTCCCTCTCTCAGAAGAGATGCACAGACTATACTTAATATTCCAGGCAACAAAGTGTGATAACACATACAAATTTATGTCAACCGGGAAAGCTATGCACCAGTCTTCATATGCAGTTTAAACTATTGTCAGTCACATGGGCACAGAGCACCTGCCTGACTGTCCTTAGTTATCCAGTTCCCAGCCAGACTTGAAAATAAAACTGATACATGTCCTCAAGAACCCAAAATAAGCAATAACCATCAATGAGTATAAATATCTGCTGTAAAAAGACACTGCCAAGAAAGACATAGCTCTGAGTGATCTCTGAAGTCAAGTGCTGTTCAGTTGGTTAGTTGAAATGTGCAGTGTCTGGATCCTACCATTTGCAGAATTAATCTATGGCTGCACACAATGAAGGCAGTAGCATCCAAAATCTTCTATCTGCCTGTACTGATGACAAATCAGTTCTAAATGTGCTGATCCTTGCAGACTATGTACTATTAATTAAAGTTATTGTAAGAACACAGTTATGGAATCTTGCTTCTCTTCCTACTGGTAAATGCTTTTTCAAGTCTTTTTATTTTTCAAATGGATTGACGAGATTTGCTTAAGAACCTATGGCCCAATGTGCACCTTCATATACTTTCTATTTTTATTTTTATTTTTTTGGGTCACATCCGGCAGCTCTCAGGGGCTACTCCTGGCTCTACGCTCAGAAATCGCTCCTGGCAGGCACGGGGGACCATATGGGATGCCAGGATTCAAACCACAGTCCTTCTGCATGAAAGGCAAACACCTTACCTCCATGCTATTTCTCCAGTCCCATACTTTTAAAGTACTTTTTGGCATGATGGTCTCAGCACTGCAATTTTTAAATTAAGCCACATTCAAGTATGACCCATCAAAAGTACATGCCTCAACATATTAAAAAGAGTCATGTTACGGCATGTTTTACTGTTTTATGCTTGTTGCTTGGTTTTCACTTGAGGCTGTCAAAATGTTCAGGGTTCTCTTTTGCTCATGTAGCCACAGTTTCTTAGATTTTTTTTCTGTCATACTTCTTGACTACTCTTCTTTTCTTTAGTGTGACTGAGGAAACAGCTCAGCTTTGAAAAGCAAAGGGGTAGTTGCAAATACTGGTTTTTCTGCATGTTCACTTTGTTGTATCAGATAGTCACTTACCTCTTTAAACATGTGTTCTCTGGCCAATGAATCATACAGCAGATAAACTCAGGTTTGATCTCTGGCACCTCATGATCACCTGAAATATTCGGTATGTCCTAGAGGTTCCCTAAACATGATTGGGATGACCTGGTTAACTCCCAATACCACAGAACCTGAGCAGCATGCATCCTCAGATCTCATTATTAAACCATAACACTATGTACCTGAAATATTACTGTGAAAGATAGCATGGAGGTAAGGCATTTGCCTCTCATGCAGAAAGTTGGTGGTTCAAATCCCGGCATCCCATATGGTCCTCTGAGCCTGCCAGGAGCGATTTCTGAGCGTGGAGCCAGGAGTGGCCCCTGAGCACTGCCAGGTGTGACCCAAAAACCAATATATATATATATATATATATATATATATATATATATATATATATACTGTGAAAGATTTGTAACTCATTTTGGCCACAATAAAAATCAAAAAAATTTAAAAAAATTTAAAAAAACATTTTAAATTAAAAAAAAAATACAGGCATCATAAGATCATGCTAGGAATAGATCCTGAGCCTTATGTGCATATCTTGGGAAATACCTATCTCTCCCCATCTCAATCCCAAAGTTAAAAACCAAAGAAAACATGCTTTCATTGTTAAAATGTCTTTTCATAGTTTAAAATATTAAAGGTAAAGTTATACTATGTCTGGTGCTTGGAAGGTGCTAATTAAACTGTAGTTGTTCTTATTATACTGTCTTCTCATTGCCTTTACCTATGATTTTTAATTAGTTTTCCTAAGTTTCATGTTGGGGGTAAGGTGGGGGTTAATGTAAACCTTCTTAAATGCATTTATGGGTTCAAGAAACAAATATAACACAAGTTGGGAAAGTCAGGATTGGGCAATTTATGTAGCCTCTTGGGTTACAGCAGGGAAGGTAACCGACATAGCCCAGTCACTGAGTCTTGATGTCCTTTTCAATGTGTATACTTGAGGCTTCTGCCACACAAGTGTCATGGCCAGGCAGAGAACCTATTTCTTGCGAATTGCAGCATCCTTTTGACAATTTTGAATCACTAGACTTCCTGGCTGTGTCTTCGAACTTGCACTGGAGTCCAAGATGCCTCCACCAGACACTTCATTCTTTCCTCTGTGTCAGACCTGTGGTCTATGGTCTGGCAGTTCTCCTGGATCTCAGTTTTTGCCTGATAGATGTTTTCTATGATAGGTTTCTTTCACATTTTATCTCATCATGGCTTTTGGTTTTTGGAAGCTCCAGGCGAGTCTAGACTGTTTGTCTAGAATGTGGTAAGTGACATAATGAAATGCTTTTACCTAGTGGACTTTATCCATAATGTAACCTTCCTTTCACTCTGATTCTAACTCTTGTTCTCTAATGACTGGATGCATGCAGCAATCAGAGAGGCTTTTGACACTCTTCCTTGGGTCACTTGTTTGCCTTCTGGAAGAAATGATCCACACAGATTCTATCAATTGCAGACAATAGAAACATTCTAAGAGCATGCATGGTCTTCAGGGAGTGGATTGAATTCTTGGAAGTTTTGATCTGTTTGTTTCCAGGCAGCATTTCCCTGCCTTAAACTAAGCTCCTTCTGCCAAGAAGTACTTCTCTTGCCTGGCTGAACCTCATTTCAACATAACTTCTCAGCTATTTACCTTGCCTGCCTTAATCAATAAGGCACCAAGAGAAAATAGCTTGCATCTATCAGCTGAATTAGTGTGAAAAGATTGTTGAACTAATTATTGTGCCTCCCAGTCTGTTCAGGGAACAGAAAATAATTGAAACTCTCTCAAGAGCACATGAATTTGGATCAGTCTTGATTCCATCCAGGCTCAGCTAGGACACACGTTCTTTTGACTACATCTGTATTGATAATATAGACGTGCAATATATTTACGCTCAAATGGTACCTGTTACTGGAAGATCAGTCTCAGTTACAAACATAGCCTTGGTAAGAAAGGACTCCAGCAGCACGGAAGTCAGAAGACTCAACTTAGAAGAGAAGAGAAAAATAAATGTCTGAAGAAATTCCAAGGCAGTTGAGAGCAGGAATACAACAGTTCAAATCTCAACCTGTCTATGGGAATTGTTCAAATCTTATAAAAGGCTTAAGTCTAAGAGACATGGACTTCATGGGTGGTCAAACCCATGAAGGGTTGGGATGTGTTAGTAGGTGATGTGATTCCAAACTCAGACAAAGATCCTGAGAAGCAACTCACAGCAGAAAAAGTAGGAAGCTGGTTATTAGCAGGAGACAGTCAGGGAATTATAGCAGGAGCCCTGGTGTTGAAAAACACATCCTAAGGCTAGAGTGGGAGGACTAGCAAGACTGACAAGAAATGCTTTTTAGGACCCTAAGAGCCTGGGAGAAGATCAGCAACTGGCTGTGGTCTAGAGGCTTTTTTTTTTTTTTTTTAATTTTTTGGGTCACACCCAGCAGCGCTCGAGGGTTACTCCTGGCTCGATGCTCAGAAATCACTCCTGGTAGGCTCAGGGGACCATATGGGATACCAGTATTCAAACCACCAACCTTCTGCATGCAAGACAAATGCCCTACCTCCATTCTATCTCTCCAGCCCCGGTCTAGAAGATTCTTTGTTTTCCTATAGGCTAGACTATGCACAGATGTGTCCACACAAGTATCTGATCCCATTTTACTTTTCACATTCTTTTTCCCTGAGGACAACTGGCAATGTGCTCAGTAGGTAGATTCACAGGCTGTGGAGAAAGAGGAAAAAAAATCAAGGAAAGATGGGGTTAAAGTGAAGAAATAGATTGGGACAAAAGAAAATAATACAAAACCCCCCAAAAACAAACAAACAAAAAGATTATATCTGGAAAACAATGGTCTTGTTCCCTGCTTAAGGGTCATGAGTATCATGGTCTTACTGGGAGTGTGTGTTGGGAACTGGTTCTCTTTGTGGCTAATTCAGCTCTAGATACATCCATGATTGTACCTGCCTCTGAGATGGGGCCAATATTAACCATCCTATTCTCTAGGTCCAAGGGAGGCCTTTTGTTACATCTCCAGCTACCAATCCCAAGACTGCAATGTCCCCAGGTGTCTCAGTAGAAGTTTGTTCAGAGTTGCACAGATCCTAGGGCCTCATAATCTTGCCAGGTCCTAGAAATACCAATTTACCTTTATTCCCCTAAGTGTGTAACCAAAATGATCTCTTTTTGTCTCTTTTATGGGGAAAGCAAAGACTTTTTTTTTTTCTCAGCAGCTCTTGAAACTGAGTCACATAAAGCTTTTGGACTCCCTTGCTTTCCCACCCCCCAGCCCACCACCCTTTCACTTTGCCTAAGCCATAAAGGTGGCTCCAGGTGTTCAGCTTCTGCTTCCAAAATGACACCCCATTGTGATATCTTTGCTAACTTTTCCTCCTTTCTGGGAACTTCAATTTTAGCTGCTCATTTGCTTAATTACCTCTATTGCTGATACACACAAAAAAGACTGAAGCTATAACAGATGGTGCCTTGGGATGGATGGATGTTATAGATGTAGAACTGTCAACACACCTATCTCAATGCCATTTTCACTTTCACATTATGTCCCCCTGTGGACTGTTGGCAATGAGCTCAGTTGATGTGTGCTGCAGGCAGCTGAATTCACACGGAGCTTGGTAATTCTTTTTTTTCTTTTGTGCTCCCTCCACCACTACACTACATTTGGCTTCCCAGGGCTTTCATAATGATCTTTGTAGCATCTTTAAAAACTATTCCACTTCATTTAAAATGTGGCATAAATGATGGGATTATGATAAATTATGTAATAATAAGAAAACATTTTCAATATTTTGTATTTTTCCATTAAGTTTCCCAAAATAGTGATTATAGAAGTTCCATTCTCTCTCCGCAGTTAACGATGTGTTAGTCCTGGTTTCATTAAAAACCTCATTATTTAAAGATTTATAACACAGCACAAGAAATCTTCACTGAAGTTGGAAATAGATCTGGTATCATTAAAAACTTACTTTTAAAGCATTTGAACAAATATTGCGTATCCAATGAAGATACAGGTTAATTAATGAATGTCTCAGGCTGCTGTTATGTATGGAATAGAATCGACAGAATGAAACTTATGCCTGTCATTGTTGAGTGCTTTAAGAAGGCTGTAAGGTTATAAAACAGCAAGAATATAGTTTGGGGAGTTAGAGAAGATTTGATGTTGTCTCTGCCTTTGTTTCCTGCCTTAACTATCCTAGCAATTTAAAACCACTCTTGGTTAAAGTTGCCTCATCTATCTAAAGAAGAGTTGACCTGTTTTCTCTAAAATGCATTTAGGCTCTTAAAATGCCAACTGATTGTAAAGTACAGATTTAGTTACCCCTTAAAAAATTTCCTTTCTTTTTTCCTCGTTCCTTCCTCTTTTCTCTTCTTCATTTTTTCCTTCCTGCCTTATTTCTTTCCTTCCGTCTACCCCCATCCCCTCCCTCCTTTCTTTCTTTCTTTCTTTCTTTCTTTCTTTCTTTCTTTCTTTCTTTCTTTC
>PVKC010003474.1:0-38981 GCA_004027635.1 Crocidura indochinensis | reverse complement strand
GATCTTACCAACTTTTGCTTCTGAAGTAACTTTTTTCTTTTACATTTCTTTTAACTTTCCATTCTCATTCTGTCAATATTTAGTGGACAAAACTCAGCAAAATAAACTAATTCCTCCCAGCTGGGGTCCTGTGAAGTCAATATCTAAAGTAAAATGATAGTACTGTGAGCATTACCAATGCCTAACAAAGGTATGTGTTGGTATTTTTTTATAATCTTAAATCTTACCACATAACCAACCATTTTCACTGCAACTTTGCATTATGTATGTGATGCTTTACAATTTCAAAGTGCTTTCTCATAGGAACTAGGGAGATAGTTCAAAGAGTTGAGTTCATGCTTTGCCTGCATGATGTCCGGGTTCAATTCCTGCTATAACATGCAGCCATGAATACCCCTGGGAGCAACTTCTAAACACTGAACCTAGAGTAACTGCTGAGTTCTACAAGCTGTGATTCAAAACACATAGAAAAATAAAACAAAACATACCTTTACTATAAAAATATAGTTCTTCATCTTTGTAATTTATTGGGTAGAAAACAAGATATTCTTTTTTAAAAATATAAATTACTTTATTAAAGATCACATAAAAAGAGTTGTTCATAAAACATTTTTCCATGGGGCTGGAGAGATAGCACAGCAGTAGGACATTTTCCTTGCATGCAGAAAGATGGTGGTTTGAATCCGGCATCCCATATGGTCCCCTGAACCTGCCAGGAGCGATTTCTGAGCATAGAGCCAGGAGAAGCCCCTGAGAGTCACAGGGTGTGGCCCAAAAACCAAAAAAAAATTTTTTTTGTGAGTGCAATTATCAAAAAAAGAACAAAAAAGAAAAAAGAAAAAAAGAGAAAGAAAAAATAAGAAAAAAAGAAAAGAAAGGAGAGGGAATAAAAGTTCAGAGAAAAGAAGAATTGTAAAAATTACTATATCTTGTATTAGTTAATTATGACATTATTAGAAGGTTTAGTAGCTCTTGATACTTCTTTTGTTTCTGAACAGTGAGTGACCTTATGTATCTTAGTGTTTCCCTTTAGGGATGATTGTATTTAAAAAAATACCTGTCACATGAGTTGTCATATGGCCATGAATGCAGCTGAGAAGTCCAGAAATTCCAAACATCATTACTTATATTTTAGTTTTTGTGGCATGGTTTTGTCTGCCTGGTCTTCCAGAGTATGATTTAATCTTATAATTCACCAGATTTTATTCTTGGAGTATAGAAAATCACAGGACTATAAATGGAATTCACAGGAAAGCAGAGATCTTACTAGTGAAAAAAAAAGACACAAAAGTTTAAGAGAAGCTCATCCTTGGGTAGGGTAGAGAGTTAGAATGAAATCTAAAAAATTACTCTTTATACTTTGGGGCAACTTAAATCTATACATATACAAGCATATATTAAGAAATGTCTTTAGAGAACAACTATGAGCAGTTTGTGACTCTAATAGAGATGCTGGTGATAACATAATACAAAGTGTCATTGAATTTCTAATTAAAGTTGGAAGGCATCACGAAATATCCCTCGCCTTTGGTTAGACCCTGAAAGTCCTCTCATAGGCAGTGAGGCAGCTCTAAATATACTCAATAAAATATAAATGCTAGATTTGACCACATCAAACTGAGTGATATTAATGACTAAAATCCTAGAGATGGTACATCTCTAATGTCGTATCCCAAATAAACTATTAAATATAATGATAACCCCCCCAAAAAAAAAGAGTGACCTTTCACAGATTCATCATTCTACCATAGAACTCTATACAGAATCCAAATAGATCAAGATTCCAGACATGCCAATGTTTGAGCTGAATTCCCCAAGACTTCTTTTGGTGTAAATCTGGGAAACCTCCCCAAACCCTCTCATTATTCTGGAAATTCTGGCAGCATAAATCCTGCCCCACAAAAGCAGCAATATTAGCCACAATACTTGGAATTCCTGGTCTGTGCAGCTATGTATAATTTTATATTTTTTCAGTATTGGCATCTCAATATGAACACACCAATTTAGACATCAACATAGATTCAAAATTGCTTAATATTCTTTATAAACAAAACAAGTAATAGAAAATCAACTACTGACAAATCACTCAGAAAACTTTCTGAAAATGTATAATGACCTCACTGTGAGATATATTAATTACCATAAATTTTTTATTGTGGAACCTTAAAATTAATTCTATTATCATTTACCTGTAAATAAGCTATATAAATATATTTTTTAATTCAAGGAGATAAGATTGGGAATGGGTGGGAATATGGGGACAATGAAGAGAAAATTTCATTTTGATGGTGGTATTGATCGTGGAACAAATATATTATGACCGGCTCTATATAACATGATCTTTAAATAACATAATTTGTAAAAAAGAAAAGTGCCCTTTATAATTAGGTGGGAAAATAAATAATATTGACTATAGACTACAGACATCAATATTACATATACATGAACATTTCTAAGAACTATTGTAATATCTCTAATGCTTAAAGAACAAGATAAACAAAGTGACAATAAATACATGAGAGAAATGGTATTTTGAAAAAAATGTAAAATCTCTTTACATAGTGACTTGTATCTTGCAATGGACAATATTACTAAACTAAATTAAACTAAACTCAATGACAGATGAAATGAAGCTGTCCAAATTGAAGCATATAGTGAATAAACACAAAAACTATGTCCCATGCATACATTATGACAATATTGAAATAGCCCTACTCATCTGTGGAATGATAACCAAAGGTCCAATAATATTTATATTTGAATTTAAGGAGATTAATTTTTAAAGCATTAGAAGAAATATATGTCAAAAGTTTATTTTCTCAGAATTCAAATCATACTGATTGCCATATTTGTAAGTTGAATATCAAGTTCATGCTTAAAAGCGAACTTAGTGATCCAGAATCTGTCTTGACTCCATGACCAATACTTGGCATAGACAAGATATAGGCCTTTTATACCATTCTAGAACAGTGAGGCACCTATTTTATACTTATTTGCCTGTTTGGTGTTAGTTTTCTTTAGTAAATATAATTAAGTAGCCCCATCTCTGAACATGTGTTTGAGGATATTCAGACATGGAGATAAAAAGCACTTTGTTTCCTATGTCTCTTGGGGTATGGCTAAGAGAGTAAAGTATAGGATTTATGTCTGACTTGTAGAAGATTCATGGTCACGTCTTCAAAATGTACTTCTTTCCTAGGTCAGCAAATACTTAAAAATGTCAAGAAGTGGATACATGGAATTTGTGGTCTTCCAATGATTTAAAAGCACCGTGTTTTATTAGCATCCTCTTAGATAATGAGATTTAGTAACTATCCTAGTTATTAATAATCTCATAAAGAAAAATTTACATAAGTTCTACATTTGCTCTATCTACAGCAAATTTTAATTATATATTATAGAAAATAAAAGGGCAGTTTTTTTTATTTAAAAATTGGTCATGTTAGCTAAAAATCTATAAAAAGAAACATAAAGATTTTGTTTTGTAACCTACCTGACTGCAATATGTGTTAAAGTCAGATAATCAGTGGCCTAAGAAGTCTTCCCTGGATTATAAACATCATCTCTCAATTATATTTGAACTTAAGAGAAAGAAGAAATAGGAAGAAATACAATATGTTTCTTTATGTCTCCGTAATTAAATGAAAAATAAAATATAATAGATTCTGATACATATGGAAGACATGCTAGAGTTAAGGCTTAAAGAAGTATCTTGCCACCCTCTAATTAAACCCTCCACCATCCCTCCTACTTTTACCCCACTTTAAAATGGAGATAGTTTTAAATTGATGCCATTTTTTTTTTTTTGGTTTTTGGGTCACACCCGGCAGTGCTCAAGGGTTACTCCTGGCTCCATGCTCAGAAATTGCTCCTGGCAGGCACGGGGGACCATATGGGGCACCGGGATTCGAATCGATGACACTTTGCATGAAAGGCAAATGCCTTACCTCCATGCTATCCCATTTTTTAAGAATAGGTAAGCTGGGGCCGGGCGGTGGCGCTGGAGATAAGGTGTCTGCGCTAACCTAAGACGACCGTGGTTCGATTCCCCTGGTTCCCCATATGTGGTCCCCGTGCCTGCCAGGAGCGACTTCTGAGCGAATAGCCAGGAGTAACCCCTGAGCGTCACCTGGTGTGGCCCAAAAACCAGAAAAAAAAAAAAGAAAAAAAAAGAATAGGTAAGCCTCTTCAAAAAAACTATTAGAAGGAGCCAGAGTGGTAGCAGTGGTAGCACGTTTGCCTTGTACGTGGCTGACCTAGGATGAACCTCGGTTTGATCCCGGTGTCCTATAGGTTCCCCAAGCCAGGAGTAATATCTGAACACATAGCCAGGAGTAAACCCTGAGCATCACCAGATGAGCCCAACAATCAAAAACAAAAACAAAAACAAATAAAACTATTAGAAATGTCTTGTATCCTCCTTGCTTCAACATTTTTCATTGACACTTTGATTTCTGGTAGTCAACTGGGAATGGTCTTTCATCATAGCTGACAGATTCAATCAGTTTAGACTGGAATCTGCTCTATCTCAAGCAAAATTTCTATTATGGACAAGTCTAACAGATCTTAATACCTAAACTAATCTTGAGGCTTTATGTTAATACTTGTTTTTTTGCATTTTAGATTTGTACATTGGAAAAGTATTTCTAAAAATATTGAAGTCTGTACCTTCTCCATCTTGGACTTATATTCAAGTTTCACTTGGACTTACATATAATCCTATAACTAATTTTTTTCAGTTTTATTCATATTTTAAAATAATTTTTATTTTGACCAAAGTGTATTACAAATCTTTCACAATAATATTTTAGGTATACAGTAACATTGAATCTGGGGCATTCCCATCACCAATGTTGTTCTCCCTCCACCCCTGTTCCCAGCATGCATCCCATATCCCTATGTTTTGCCTCTGGGCTGCTAGAAATAAGTGGTTTCCTTTGTGTCTAGCTTGTTATAGATTGGGTATCGATTCTGATGTCATTGGCTTTGGAATTGGTGTTTAAGTTTGATCAATTTTTATTTCTACTCAATGTTCATACTACTGTTTGGTCTTAGTACCCTCCATTATTTCCCTTCTATTTATGAGACAACACAATATGATTCAACTTATGAGGTTCTATTTGAAGGGAAAAAAGGGGGTGGGGGCAAAAATCAAACAAGTAAAAGAACAGGAGAATTCTTTCTAGAGGCTATAAATATCAATTTAAGAGGAAAAGGGGGAAAGGTAAGAAAACTATAACAACAAAAAAAACTACAATGACCAAAAAAAATCTAATATTGAAGGAAAGTGAGGCAGAGTGAATACAGTGGAAGGGTACTGGATTTGATTGCCAGCATCCCATATGGTCCTGATAGCACCACCAGAAGTAATTCCTGGATGAAAATATGGGAGTAACCTATTAACATAACCAGGTATGGCCCCAAATATATATACTTGGCATAACTGAACTCTAAGGAATGCATAATTACTGGAATGGCAAAGTGAATCACAAAACTAAATAACCTTTTTGAGTTAAGGTTAACAAATGACAGCAAGGAACAAAATAAAGTCCCTGCTTGGGTTCTTTTTTTTATTTGTTTGTTTGTTTGCTTGTTTAAGCATAGACTGACCCAGAAAAAACTAGTGGTAGGGATCTGAGTGATAGCACAGCCAGGAGTGTATTTGCCTTGAACCTAGCTGACTTGGAATCTATCCGGGTTTGAGTCCCATATGATCCCCCAAATCTGCCAGGAGCAATTTTTGAGCACAGAGCCAGGAGTAATCTAGAGTACTGCTAGGTGTGTCTCCCAACTAAAAACAACAACAATAAAAACAAGAAAAAAAACAATGGTATGAGAATTATTAATATGACCTCTATTAGTCAAATTGTTTTAGGTGTCTTTTTTTTTTTGCTTTATTGGGGGGGGGCATGCCAGGTGAAGCTCAGGGGTATACTCCTGGTTATGTGCTTAAAAATTGCTCCCAGGCAGGGGAACCATATGGGAGATCCAACCGCAGTCTGTCATAGGTTAGCAAGAGCAAATGTCCTACTTCTTGTTCCACCGCTTTGGAACCATGCTTTAGATGTCAAAATAAATAAATAAATAAAGTTTTCAGGGTGGAAGGAGACTGGAAACAATCATGTCTCAGTTGACGGAGTTGCCTTTAAAGTTTCTAACAACTGTGACCAAACTCAAAATAACAAAACTGAAACACAAGACAGGAAGCCCCCAATCTTATCAAGTTATGATGGGTAAAAGCCCTATCCAGGAACCATAATGGCTACATAGTCAAAGTGACAAACTGTCTTTGCTGTGCCACTAAAAATTAAGCACCCTTCCCTAAGGGTGCTTGCAAGGAATTTAGAGACCAAATTATAAAGTACAAAATAGTGCAGTTTTGAATAACAAGAGTGATAGGACTCTGTTGCAATACTGCCCTTGATGGAGTTGATGATGGAGGGATGGAAGATAAGACCTTTCTCCTCCAGCTCGGACCAAGCGTCTGTTACCCTGTTCAGCTGGCAGTTCTGAGGTTAATGCGGCTAGAAGAAAACTAACAGGCAGTCAGGCTTCTGAAGAAAACAGCTTTTATCCTGTGGAAGAGGCTGAAGCCCAAAGGCCCCAGAATCAGCCCCAGGATAAAAGCCCCTTGCCTTCCACAGATGGTTGCTTTTATACCCCAGAATCAGGTACCACCCAATGGTGGAATCAGGTTCCGCCCAATGATGGGAGCAGAATCAGGTACCACCCTAGGGTGGGAGCAGAATGCCAGTTAACACCTTAGGGTAGGGTCAGTAACATAGTAATCCCACTGAAATGTTTACATACACAACAGGACTCTGACTCCTATGGTTTCAGGAGGCCCAGTCAGAAACTACATAGCAATGAATGTAGAAAGCAGGAAAGCAGACCTCTAGGCTTCTCTATTTTTTTTTTTTGAAGGGAGGGCTCACCCCTTGACGCTCAAGGGTTATTCTTGGCTATGCACTCAGAAATCTCTCCTGGCTTGGGGAGCCATATGGGATTGACAAGGGATTGAATCGCAGTCCGTCCTAGGCTAGCTCTTGCAAGGCAGACACCTCAGCTCTAGCGCCACTGCTATGGCCCCTAGGATTCTCTATTGATGCATAAGTCATCTATGAAGTTTTAAATACTCAAAAAAGCCTTATTTTCCCTTCATATCCACTTCCATTAATGAATGCTTCAAAGTCAGTCTCTTCTAGGTTAATTTTACAGCTTCCTGAATGACAAATAGGCAAGACCTTTTTAAAAACAATCTTTTCTATGCCAGGCTGCTCCTATACTATTGTTGATCTTTGATTTACTAATAAAATTAAATGCACAAGTTATCATTATGCTGGATAGAATATATATATGTATATATATATGTATATATATATATAGCCATGTTTTTTCCTTAAAACACTTGAGAGAAAAACACCAAATGGCAACAAAATATCTTGATTGCTTTCTAGCCACACCCAGCAATGTTAAGGGCTTACTTCTCTGCTCAAAGATTACTCTTATAATGCACAGGGGAGCGAATGGGGTGCTAAATTCTGGTTAGCCCTGTGCAAGGATACTACCATGCTACTTTCTCTCTGGTCCCACAATAAAACCTAAAATAAAAAGACGAATAACTATTCTGAAATTCTAAAGAAGATTCATTGAGAACTACGAAATAATATTAGAGTTGTCTGGAGATATAACAAGAAAATAAATTATTTTAATAAAGTTAAAACTACTACCTGATGCAAGAAGCTCAAGTTTATGATAATAAATTCTAAGGAGGCATAATCAAGGAAGTCACTAATTATTACTTTATTGAATATCAGTTTATTTGACCCTGGCTATCTCCATGCAATACTCCTATTTTACAAGTACCTATGCCAAGAGCATTTCTAAACTAAACTACAGAACAAGTCATTGGAATGTACAAAAAATTGGCCTTGTGCAAAACTTCATATTTTTTATTTCTCTATCAGATAACCTTTACTTTTTTGTGATCCTAGATTTACAAGATGGATTTTAAACCTTTTAAGTCCAAAGATCTGAGGCTTGTTGAATGAGATAACCAAGAGGCTAATGTGGAGCAACTATACTATCAGATTATGTTTCTATAAAGATTTTAAGAGTCCTCACACTTGGGAGAAGCTCTGTCTAAAGCCTTGAAACAACATGGATTTTTGTTAAATGAGGGTATTTGACATTACCACAATAGGTACCAAAATTTTAATAAGCAGAAAGACTCATGGTTCTTAAATCCCAAGTTTGTTACAACAATCCTGGCATGCCCAAACAGCCAGTGGATAATCCTAGAGATATGTATAGCAGGGATCATTTCTAATGCAAGGGGCTTTGAAAGTTGATTATGCTATAGGGACAAACACTCTAAAAACCCTTACAGACTGAGTATATTTAAAAATATTTTATTCAAACTATTGTGATTTACAAAGTTCTTCATTGTTGGGCTTTAGACATAACGTTTTAGGATCAATCCCATGACCTGTGTCAACTTCCCTCCAACAATGTTCCCAGAGTCCATTCTCTGTCATTACTCCACACCCCATCCTGACATCATAAGAAGCCCAGTTTTAAATTTGGCTGTTAAAGTTTGGGTCTTAGAATTTTATTATTGTTTTCTGCTTGAATATTTAGTTCTGTCTTTTCTTAACACCACTAATGTACCTTTATCTGCTTGACTCATGCCTTTGTCATTTACATTTGTTTTTTTTTTTCATTCTCTCAATTTTCATCCTTCTCCTCACTATATTCTAGGGACTAGTGTGTTCTATACAACCTCCATATAAACTGTAACAATTCTTCATGCAGTTATTCTAAATACTACATATAAATAATATTCTGTATGCATCTTTCTTCTGGATACTTCATTTAATATAATATCTTCCAGTTCCATACGTGTTGCAGCAAATTACATGAATTCATCATTCCTTATAGCTATGTAGTATTCTATTGTATATATCTACCACATATGCATGACCTACTAGTTGTTGGACACCTACGTTGATTCTAAGTCTTAGCTATTGCACTGTGTGTTGCAATGAATTGTGGTGCGCATATATCTTTTTGAGTGATTTTTTTTCTGTCCTGAGGATATATACCCAAAAGTGGAATTACAGGGTCATCTGGCAGCTTGATTCTGATTTTACTGAAAACCCTCCATCCTTTTTACCATATGAGTTGACCAAAAAACATTCCCACCAGCAGTGGATGAGAGTTCATTTTTCATCACAACTCTTCCAAAACAAATTGTCCCCATTTTTTTTTTTTTGGTCTTTGGTCCACATCCAGTGACACTGAAAGGTTACTCCAGGGTATACCTTCAGAAATCGCTCCTGGCTTGGCAGACAATATGGAATGCTAGGGGATTGAACCATGGTCCGTTTTAGGAAAGCACAGGCAAGGCAAATGCCTTACTGCTTGTGCCACTACTTGGCCCTTCCCCAATATTTTTATATGTGCTTTCCTCACTCATGTAAGATATCCCAGTTAGACTGAGAATATTTTAAATCTAGGATATCTGTTCAGAATGTTGGGCTCATTGCCCTTACAAGGAGTCCCTACAAAGAAAGAACAAACATTTAAAGATCATAAGTAAGTCTTTTCTACAGTACATGTTCATGAGGTTAAACAGAATAAAAGTGTCAACTGAATAATCAATTCAAAATAATCAAAATAAAATAAAAAATAAAAACTGAATAATCAATTCAAAATAATCAAAATAAAATAAAATAAAATAAAATTTTATATTTTTCAAACATTGGTTATTTCTTGAGCTCATTAGCTCTTATGTATTTTATGTGAGATTCACAACTCAGGTTTTTAAATGCTAAATTCAGATAGTTAAGAAATTAAAGTGTATTGTATAGTTTAGGTACATTAGCCTGTTTTCCTTCTTTTACAAATCTAGAAAGTCACTCATCCTGTGTTCTGATGTCCTTTCTTTATTAAAATATTTTTGTTACTCCTCTGCTCCATCTGCCTACCTCCAGTGTACAATGGTCTGAACTTGTCCCTTTGCCACCCTGTCTCAAGTGAGTGATTTCCTGTCTAAAATTTGCAATCGCGAACCTATAACCCATGTCCTATTGCTATTACTTGATGTTTTGTACTTTGTCACTGGACTTTTTAGGGCTATATCTTAGTGATTATCTATCCCCCCACTTTCCTCACTTTCCTTGGTATCAGCATAACATGTAAGTGAACACATGTGCTGTCATATCACCTGCCTGAGCATACATGAGCAGACAAAGAGGACTTTCCTAGCTGAGTGATTGTATGTTTTCATTTTTAAGACACATTTTGAGGTGCTCAGGCATTACTTCTGGCTATGCACTCAGATATAATTCCAGAAGGGTTCAGTGGACCACATGGCATGTTGGAGATAAAACCCAGGTTAGCTGCTTGCAAGGCTAGTGCCCTACCCACTCTGCTATGGCTCTGGTCCTTGTTTTTTTAAATCTCCTAATATGTTCTAGTTCAAGTCACCCACTATTTATTAACCATATATCATTTTGCTAAGATTGAAAATGCGCAATTGAATTTAGTAGTAAATATGTAACCCTCCCCTCAATTCAAGTTTTATTATAAAAATTACACTCCGTTATGGTGTCAAAAGATGTAACTATAACATATTTTTGTCATGATAAAACAGAAGATATTTTTATACCTAAAGAAAATACTGACTGGACTGATTGTGCTATAAAGCGTGCTGTCAGAGAAGCAAAGAATCAAAGAATCAATATCAAATGTACTAATCCTCATATCAGATATGAATGTGTCTTTAAATCTAAAACTCCTAAATAGATTAAAAATCACTGAATGAAAATTGACTGTCCAAACATAGACATCCAACAATTCAGGCTTATAAAGAGACTGGACTTATGAGGAAGCAGGGAATAGTGCTTTTCCCTAAGCAGCAGATGGAAGATATCATTACCCATTTATATCATGGGGTATGTTATGTAAAAGAAGCTACAAAGACTTGCTTTTGATGGACATAAGATATTATTCTGCAAAATAGCTTAAACTGCGTCAAATATACTCCACAAAATATGTCCAGCTATAAAGGATGTAGGAAGTTAGACAGAGACATAATACAGTAGGAAAGGCTCTTTATTTCTTTGCAAGGTGACAACCTGACTTTGATCCCTTGAGCCACATATGATCCCATTAGCATAGGCCAGGAATATATCTTGAGCACAAAACCAGTAATATATCCTGAGCACTTATGGTGTGACTCCAGAACAAATTAGAGAAATGGGATTTTTTAATGTGCAAAAAGACTTTAATATGCCAAAGTCAAGAAAACTTTGTGTTCCTTTGTGTATTTGTGTGTGAATTTTTCCTTTTACTTTCTGAGTATGTCTTTTATCAAACAGAACGGTATCAGAGATAACTAAGGTTCTGATAGAGAAAGTTTTCCTTTAACAATGGGTAATTCACTGTGAATAGATAACTAAAAGTGAATAAAGGTTACATTTTATAGAAAGCATGACATCAGAATTGCCTCTTAGAGAACACGGTCAACTAGAAAAAACTGAAAATATGAATCAAACTTTGAAAGAAGCAATTACTAATATTTTTATTATATCAGTATAATAGAAAATAAAGACTTAGGGCTGTCCAACAAGAAAACTAGTTACAAGAGATAGCTCAGAGACTGAGTATTTTCTTTCAAATCTTGGATGGAAGAAGTAGTATTTTGAGGACCCAACTAACACCTAATATTAACAGATCTTTTAATTTCATGGATAAATTCCTAGGGATATACCTTAGAAACATAAAAACACAATACAAAAATGCCTTCTGCATGCCTATATTCATTACAGTTCTATTTACAATAGCCAGAATCTGGAAACATTCTAGATGCCCAAAATCAGATGAGCAGATAATGAAACTGTAGTACATCTTCACAATGGAATACTGTGCAGCAGTCAGGATAAATGAAGTCATGAAATTTTTCTAAATGTGGATGGACATAAAAATTATTATACTGAGTGAAATAAACCAGAGGAAGAAACCTAGACACAGAATAGTTTCACTCATCTGTGGCATTTAAGAAAAATAAAAGACAGCATGTATACCCAGAGCCAATAGAGATGAGAGCTAGAAGGACTGGACCACTATATGAAGCTTACCACAGAAAGTGGTGAGTGCAATTAGAGAAATAACTACACTAACAATTATCATGACTATGGTAGTGAGTTAGAGAAATAGAATACCTGTATTGGGAGAAGAATGAGATGGGGTGTATTGATGGTGGGAAGGTTGCACTGGTGAAGAGGACAGTTCTTCTTCATGACTGAAAAGAAAAGAAAAAAGTAGAAAAAGAAAATATAAATTTCAGGGATGAAAACCATCAATTCTGCCAAGGGTTATTTCAATATCTCTAATACAGGTACCAGAACAATAGCAGAGCAGTAAGGCACTTGACTTGCACACGACTGACCCTGGATGGACCTACATTATATCCCCAGCATCTCATATGATCCCCCAAATCAGAAGCGATTTTTGAAAGCATAGCCAGGAGTAGCACTCGAGCATCACCAGGTGTGACCAAAACCAAAAAAAATTATCTAATATCATTATAATAATACAATGCAAACAGAAAAGCAATAAACTAGTTGAATATGTGTCTGCCCAGTCATGTGTCAGGACCAGAATACATGGTTTTGTTGTATAAATGTGACCAAATCCTTGTTATTTCAATCAACTTCCCTTACTCTGTATATTGGTGTTAAATAAAAAAGGAATATAGGGGCCAGAAAGGTGGCGCTAGAGATAAGGTGTCTGCTTGCAAGCGCTAGCCTAAGACAAACCGGTGTTTCCCGGTGTCCCATATGGTCCCCACAAACCAGGGGCCATTTCTGAATGCATAGCCAAAAGTAACCTAAGTGTCAAATGAGTGTGGCCCCTAAAGAAACAAAAAAAAAAAAAAAAGAAAGATACACGGTGGATCCATTCTTATTGAATAAAAGTGGTTTCTTCTAGTCAGGACCTTGCCCAATATTTCAAACTGAGCATCATCTTTGCAGAAAACACATAAAAATGGCAGGTTATCTGAAAACAGTCCAACTTTGGAAAATAGCTAAATATTTTCTGTGTCTGCAGATTCAAGTGAACCTTTGACTGAGTTAGCACTCTGTTCTAGAAAGAGATGTAAACACACACACACACACACACACACACACACACACACACAGGAAAAATGATGAGTGCACTGACCTGGCAGCTGAAAGTTGGCAATCTTGAGAGTAGAGGATAGGCCAAGTCTTCAAAAGTGCCCAATTTAATCATGACATGATGTAAACCTCTTAAATTTGTCTATCAATACATTTTAGATAATCAATGATAAACCATATGATTCCTATATTTTTCCAATGATACCCTAAATCATTCTGATAATTTAGTTCTACTTTAAACAATATATGACACCAGATCTAAACAAATACCAATGAACAAACTTGTTATCTGTTTATTTAATTACACCCAATTTATCAGTTCCTCTCACTTTCAACACTTTCATTGAAATTATTATAATTCCTTTGAAAGGCATCTCTCTTCCTTATTAATGTATTGATTAATTTTTACATATATTTTATACTGAACACTAGTTTGAGTCCTAGTTGAAATTTCCAAGATTAAGTCTATTTTTCAACACCCGTTTGTTGTTTTATGTTTCCATTTGGGTTATGTACAGAATAAATAGTTGGCCACTAAATGTCAATGTCTATCATTATTAAATATAATTGTTTTCTTTCCTTCTAAAACTCTACTGACATCAGACATTGGACCAATTAATTAAATATTTTCTCTTAGTGCATCAAAGATACACTTAAAACAAAATACTATTTGGGAAATTTTAGGTACATATTTAACCAGAAAGAAAGGACTAAAGCATTTATTGATATGGATGGACTTATTCCTGATAGGGTGCTGTTACCAAAAATTAGAAATATCTACCTTATCCTATTCTACCTCTCTAATAAAGCTGCACTAACCATAACAGCTCAATAGAAAGGTTTAGGTTCATCGGCAATGATAGTATTATACAGTAAAAGTGCTATAGGTTGCATTTTGATAAAACAATGAAATAGAAGCACTAAAATTTCACATAGTATTTTAATGCTTCAGTGTATATGTATCAATTTATACAAATCTACTCATGTAGAGACCCATATTGAAAGCAAAACAGGCAATACAGCACATATTATATCATGCTTTAGGACTTTGACTTAAATTTATACAAAGATTATTATGAATCTCCAAAATAATTGGATATACTCTACTTTTCTATACATCTATTAGGACTAGAAATTTTGATTCTATGCATTTTAGGCTTCCTATGTCTACTAGTCAAATTATGTAGATCTCACCTGAATCCAAAAAGGAAGGAAGAAAATATGACTGCTATAGCTCCCATGGAGTGAGACTCCCTTAAAGTTGTTTGAGCAATGACTAACAATTTTAAAACTAGTTTCTTGAAGTAGCGAATAATTCAGGATTTTATATTATGCATAATTTGCAAATAATAGGACTTTGTCTTGCATATGACCAAGTGAAAAGTGGGATGTGAATTTTCACTTGTATTTCTCCCTTATACCTGGTGCGCACAAATATTTTTTACTTATCTGCTTCTTGACAATGTCTGCAGACTCTTGGTTACACAGGCTACTTTTAGGGATCTTGAAGACAGTTCTTAGCATGGACATTGATATCTGCTTTCAAGCTTTCCCCATAGTATCTACTATAAATATGGGGTGAATTTGGAAATCTCCCAGGTGTGGTGGCCAAAGTTTGTACCTTACAAATCATATTTATCTACATGAAACCATAAGAGAGACTCTGTGGTTGAGGCTTTAGACTAAGTTCAAATTCTCTAGAGATGCATTTCTCAAAAAATAAAGCTTTATCTCTGGATAAGAACTGGGTGCTGAAAGGGGTAAAATGATATGTATGTTACCACTTTATTAACAATCGTGCACACCACAGTGTCATTCTATGACTGAAACTCAATCATGAGCACTTTTGCAACCACAGTACTTAAAAAAATAAATAGAAAAAAAACAAACTTTACTAATTTTAATGCAAATAAGTGTGAAGATGTGGTGGCTGAAAAGCAGCTCATTCCAGATGGCAATGTAGTCAATATTAATAGTTGTGAATCTCTAGATAATGTCAAAGCCTGATTTCTGCATCTTATTTCTGCCTTCTTATTCTGTGTGTCTCTGTCTCAAATATTTACCTAATGAAGTACATCCTGATTTTTACTATAATAATATTTTTGGTGGGGGAGGACACTAAGAAATTTTCAGGGGTTGTTCCTGGTTTTTGACTCTATGAGTCTCACTATATGATCAAGAGCCACACCTGAGTATGTGCTCAAAGACCCTACCTGGTGTTGCTTGTGTGGTTTCTAATGTGCCATGATTGAATCCTCATCATGACCAGAGTTGCAAGCAAGCTAAGTATCTTAAAAATTGTAGTAACATTCTGGCCCTATGAAAAAAATTCTTTAATTCAAAACTAAAATTTTCTAAGCATTATGCAGAAAAAAGACATGAAACTCCACTACACAATAGAAACAAAATATGGGGTTAATCAGAACAACAAAAGCCAAGTTATTTTTAGAAGCATGGGTTCCATTGACTGCAACTCAAATGTTCATCGCTCAAATGTTTGCTGATGTTTTGTAATACCATTGCTCATAATTTCTTCTTAAGAATAATCAATTTTTTCTCAGATCATTCTTTTCCCATATTCGTCTTATTCTTTAATCCTTAAAAAGCTCAATGCTACAGGATTTGAGAGACAGATTTGTGATCTCTTATTGTCTTTCATTGACAGTCAACCTACAATATATATTTTTCTTTTCTCAAGTCAATTCCATAGTAATTAACTTCTATTAAACCATAGTAAGCACCAAAGCAGTGTAACGGGTATGTAGAAAAAAGTAGAGGAACACTATATATTTATAGTGTAAAAGTTTATAATCATGTACAAATATATTACTAGAGTGCTAGTACAGCAGAAAAGGCATTTGCCTTTCATGCAACTGACCATGATTCACAGTATCCCATACCATCTCCAATATCAGCAAGGAATAATTTCTGAGTGCAGGACCACGAATATTTGTTGGTAACTACCAAGTATAGCAATATGTATTTACTATCTACACACGAACATACAGATTTTTGTACTGATAGAGCACAGTGAAGGTTGAAATTATTTTCAGTTACTAAGATTTTCCACCCCAACTCTAACTGAATTCCCTAATGCAAAAATATTTTAGAATATAAATATGCTTACTTTTTTGTAACAGTCATGAAAGTTATATGAATTGACATAAACATATGTATGTAAGCAGCAAAATATAATCACAAAATAAGTATTCAATTTTTCCCTATAGACTACATCTTGGTTTAACATTTAGGTCATTTCTAGGTATCTAGCCCTCTAGAGATTTACTGTACAAAACAATCATGATATTATATTTTCAGAAATTGAAATAGACTAAGGTGTTAGCTTCTATAGAACTCAACAGTTTAGGAAAATTTCAAAATCATTTATTCATATATCTTAGATAAGAGACAAGATTTTCCACATCTAATTCTACCCAGATAGATAGTAGACGTGTACTCTCTACGCTAACATTGGTAGATAACAGTGAAAAAGCTTGTATTCCTAAAAATACCTACTTTAAATCTTCTCTGAAAAATAATCTAAACATGGACAAGTAACATTTAATCTGGCCTCTAAAGATACGTAAGATACATATGTAAGAAACAGACATAACTCTGGTAATCTAATGTAAATGTGAGATTTTTTAATTTCATGTATAAAAATGTGTTTATAAATTTTAACAAAAAATAGAATATTAATAGGCCAAAGCTATCAATAGTCTCATGATGTCAATATGATTATATTATAGGACAGTTCAGTGACATTAGGATTTGACATTCATTTCTGCTCACTATTTAGAATGCACCTAATCCATCTCCTAGAGAAGCCAATTGCTATGAATGGACACATTTTTTATGCATTACCTACTTTTATAGAAATAAATAAAGATAGGGCCGGAGAGGTGTTGCTAGAGGTAAGGTGTCTGCCTTGCAAGTGCTAGTGTAAGACTGACTGCGGTTCGATCCTTCAGCATCCCATATGGTCCTCCCAAGCCAGGAGCAATTTCTGAGCACATAGCCAGGAGTAATCCCTGAGTGTCCAACGGGTGTACCCCCCCAAAAAAAAGAAATAAAAATGACATAGAAAATGGTTTCTAGGAGAGAAGTTTCCATCCTCCAACACACATACATAGGCAGTTCTAATTTTCATTTATATATCCAAATTATTTCTTACTTACATTCAAGCCTAATTTTCTTATAAGTGCTGCAGCTTAAGTTTATTGATTTGAACTCCCCTCTGGGGTCTATTAAAATACACAACAAAGATATAAAAATGCAAATACCGTCCCCAAAGAAAAATCCACAAAACATTAACAACTGAATAAACTTAATGATATGAAAGTATAGATAACAGAATCAAGGTAAATATGAAGTGAGCTGTTGCCTGTTATTCAGATCTGAATTTCTATTTGTTAGATATATATGAAGTCAAATATAAACATAACGAGAAGTTTAATAAATGTGCACAGATCTCAGATACAATAAAATTCCAACATGCATTATACAAAATGCTGCTTTCTTTATTCCATCCCTATCTATGAGGTACATCATTGTGACTAGTATGTGTCTTGGGGTATTTTTTTTTCTTTTAGATCTGTTTTGGCTGTACTCTGGGCATTTGGGATTTGGTTGCATACACTCTTTAGCTCTGGGATTTTCTCTACAATGATCCGCTTAATTTTGAAACTTCAATGGAGTTTTGTTCCTGTGTTTCTGGGACTCTAATGATTCTTACGTTGTTTCTGTTGAGTTTATCAAAGACTTCTATTTTCGTCTGTTAAAATTTTTTAGGACTTTTCTCATTGTCTGATCATTCATTTTGGGGTTCTTTTCCAACATCTTCTCTTGTATGGAGCTAACATGCATATCATCGTTAGCTCACTAATTACCGTTGAATGGGCTTTCCAGTGAGGTTTTTCCATCCTGCTGTTTCAGTTAAGTTTTCTTTTTTCTATTCTCAGATCCTCTTGATTCTTACTTGTGGATTGTTCAATTTGTTTCATGCTTTCTTTGAGTTCTATAACATACTCCATATTTCTCCCCTAATGTCCTTATTTGAGAGGTTAAATAGGTTGTTGGTATTTTTTTGGGTCATCAGAGCTACCATATTCATTCTCTAAGCATTGGTGAGGTCTGCATTGTTTCCCCATTGTTGCAGTTGTAGTGTGGGGTTTTCTATGTCTGTGCCAGCATTTCTTGACTAGAAGGAAGGCGTGGTCATGGAGCAGAGTGGAGAGGCAGCGCACCACTCTTTGACTTGGATTCTGTCCGACACTTGGGTGCCACTGATGTCCCAAATCTGGGTCACAAATCTGCAGAATCTGCCACTTTGTTTTTTTATTTCTGTGACGTGGGTTCTACAGCTCTGGGTACCCATCTCAGATCCTGCCCCTTACGTGGACACCGGCAACGTGGCTTTTGGGTCCCAAAGCTGCAGGGTGTGCCAGCATTATACAAAATGGGTGTTTGAATAGCTAACTATTTGAGACTAGAAACCAGGGGACTTAGGAGCTTTTTATTTGCAATATGACTAAAAATCAGAATAAATTATAGCTAGAAAATTAATTTAAGAATTTTACAAAATTCCATTTGTATGGTTATTTATGTTGTGCCATTTTCTACAAAGCTATAACTTATAATTTAATTTTAATTATTTTCTCAGTCTCCAATATATTTTTAAAGGTTTATGAAGTGATTATATCTTTCATGTTCTTTATTGCTGCCTCTTGAAATAGTGACAAACTTGATTCACAAGGTCACCTAATTTTTCCCTGTCATTCTTACTACCTGAAGATGTACCATAAGCTTAATGTATTTTATTTCATCTCATCTAAGATATAAATGATATTTTGCTAGGTCACAGAAATGATGTCCTTTATTACATTCTCTCATCAGATCACTGGCACCATAAACTGTAATGGCCTTTTCAGAACTATTAACATATTTGGCATCAAACTATCTTGTGGAAGTCTTTAATTCTGCAAACGGTTGTTAATAACCTGCATTTACATGGAAAAGTTTCATCTCAATCTTAAAGTGATATATATGTATATATACATATATATATGGTGAGAGAAAGAGAGAGAGAAAGTGTGAATCAATTCATTGCTGCAATGACAGCCATTTTTAAAATGGAATTCAACAGCTGGATAGCTATTATTTTGTCACAGAGCCAGAGTTGAATGTTGGAATTGATAGATGAATTAATCTTCTGAAATATGCTCTTACTATTAATTAATATTAAAATAGATCACTTTGACCAATATTTTTATTTGTATAAAATTAAAACTAATAACTCTTGGGCCCGGGAGATAGCATGGAGGTAAGGCATTTGCCTTTCCTGCAAAAGGTCATCGGTTGGAATCCCGGTGCCCCATATGGTCCCCCGTGCCTGCCAGGAGCAATTTCTGAGCATGAAGCCAGGAGTAACCCCTGAGCACTGCCGGGTGTGACCCAAAAACCAAAAAAAAAAAAAAAAAATTAAAAAGAAAACTAATAACTCTGATTTTTTTTATTTTTCTGGTTTTCTTCTTGTGTACAAATGGTACATGAAGAAATACTGACTCAGAAATCTAGACTTTTACATAGAGCATAGAGCATCTAGATGCAATGCCAACTACTGTTTAAAATAAACTGAAAGTTAGGGGTGAGAAAGATTATAGGCATTGCTCTCCCTAACTTTAAACAGTACTCCAAAGTTGTTACAGTTAACAATGCTCTAAAGTTGTAACAATTAAAACAGCATGGTCCCGGAATAAGGCCAGCTTCTCACATCAATAAAATAGAAATGAAAATCCACAGATAAGTAGATGGACAGTTTTAGGCCACACCCGGTGACTCTCAAGGATTACTCCTGGCTAACTGCTCAGAAATCGCTCCTGAGGGACCATACAGGACTCTGGGGGATTGAACTGTGTTTTGTCCTAAGTTAGCACATAGCCAAGCAATGCCCTACCACTTGTGCCACTCCTCCAGCTCGCTCGTGACAGTCATTTTTTGATAAAGAAAATTATATTATGAAGAGGAATAAAGAAATATTCTACAATTAATAACGCTGGAAAAACTGGTCACCACATGCGAAAAATCTTCGATTTCTTTCAAACATTCAAATTGAATGAAATAAAAATTTCAGTTTCAGACTAGAATTCACAAATTTCATTGAGAAAACATAGGCAGAGATCTCCATGATGTTGAAAAAAGGCAACCTTTGAGAGTAAATGTCACTAATCAAGCAAAAGATAAGCAAATATGATTACAATAAATTAAGAACCTTCTGTTCCTCAAATGGAGGAGTGGCAAAAATACCAAGAATATCATACACTAGGATACAATAATTGTTTATTATTAATCTGATATATGGATAATATTCAAGTTAGACAGAAAGCATTGGTAGAAATTTACCAAAAAATAAAATTACCACTTTGTCAAATATCAGAAGAGTTGAACAGAGACTTTACCAAAGAATACACATAAATCACCAAAAATATTTGAAAAAATTCTCTGCATTCCAATCACAGAAATTAGAAACTGTAAAATTAGAATTTTAGTGAAATTAGTCAGAATGAAAGGATCACAGAATTATACTTCTCGTATATGAGATATAAATAACAAAGTAGTAAAATAACATAAACCAAAAAATAGAAACAAATAAAAACATGAAAATTGGTCTTCAGTAGGAAGTATGGCACTTAAATAGGGAGGATATAACAGGGAGGGGGACACTAAAGTTAATATGCATGATATACTACTGACAATAGTATTGCAAACCAGAGTAAAAGAAAATAAAAATAATAAGTTGCCTACAACAGAGACAGGAAAATGGAAAGGAAAGCAGACATTGGTGGAGAGAAATGGACACTGGTGAAGACATTTGTGTTGGAACATTGTTTTGGATCTGAGCACTTCTAAGAAATAAAGAAGTTTAGCTGGATAATGTATAGATGGAGAAGAGTGGTGGAAAGATATTTTTTAAGGACTCTTAATTTGAATTACCTGAACACAGTCTTCAGCAAAGAATGCTTTTAGATGGGGTCCTGTATTCACTCTTTTGTTTGCCATCTCCCCTGAAGTAAGAAAATCCACATTTTCATTATTTCATATTTTTCATTAGCTTCTCTTACCTTCACACACCCCTTTTGAGATATAGGACTTAAGCTTGTTTAGCATTAGATAGGTATTTTGTCTGTTAACATCAGCTCTTCCACCCATGCTGATTAACACTGAACAATAAATATTGCATTTTGAGAACAGTCTAGGGGCTCAGTCCATGAGGCTTTGAGCAGCCCCCTCATGCTTTTCTCTTTTATGTCTCATTTTTTAATCTTCGCTGTACTATTGGTTCATGTCCATTCACCCAAGGCTGAACTCTGGCAAAATTGTGTGTCAATCATAAATATTTTTGTAATTCACAGTCACTCAATATTTTTTTATTTTTATTTTGGGCCACATCCTGTGACACTCGGGTTACTTCTGGCTAGGCATTCAGAAATCGCTCCTGGGTTGGGGGACCATATGGGATGCTGGGGGATCGAACTTAGGTCTGTACTGGGTCAGCTGTGTGCAAGGCAAATGCCCTACTGCTGCGCTATTTTTTTTATTTTAAAATAGGTTAAAGTGAAAGTTGAGAAAAAATGGCAAAACATTAGGCTGTAGGAAAATATAAACCAAATTAAGTTAGATAAATCAATTTAACCAGGAAAGAACTAGTCCAAAAATATCTACTTTGCCGTAAATCAATGCAACGAGTTTTGAATATCAACCATGAACAAAAGATCGTATTTAAGAAAGTCTTAATGACTATTTGTACCATAGAGCATGAATGCAATAGTGTCCATTCTTGGACTCGAAAATACTATATTATGGAGGCATTCATCTGAATAAATAGATAAGTTAGACCATTTGTCTAATTTTAGCATAAATTTTAGCATGTTTTATGTAGTAGAAGTATGTTGAGTTCAGTATATAGCAATCAATCCATATAAAATTTGTATAAATTACTTTTAAATTAATATACTAGTGGTTCTAACATTATAAGAAGCTAAACTTAAAATAGACCTGTTACACTGGCAGAACAGGGACTAAGGATGGAAGTATGGGATGCACGGTGGGAACTTTGGTTGAGGGACATCAACACTGGTGGTGGGAATGGCCCTAATTCACTGTCACTATGCTTGAAATCCAACTATAAAGGACTTGTCATTCACAATAGTCTCAATAAAAGTTTTTTAAAAAATACATTGGTGGTTCTGATATTTTCTTTGAACATATTAAAAACTTCTCAACCCTCTGATTAAAATCTGATTAAAATTAAAAGCCATCATAAATGCACATTGAATTTTCTAAACACTTTGCAAATAATCCAGACCAATATGTTTCTGTATAGACTGTTGGTCTTGGAAGCATAAAACTTGATTTTTAAATTTTAGTGCTCTTATTTTATATATCCTTGATTTAGAATGTAACAGTCTCATTTTAAGGTTGAAGAAATAAAAACTTGACCTTTACTATTTTATGAAGAATCAAATAATTCCATATATATAATATATTTTGAAACCTAGGATATCATATAAAATAATAACTAAGAATATCAAATAGGGAACTATTTCTTTACCAAATCTCTTATCACAAATCTATATAAATGCTGGAAATTGCCAGGAAAGGAATTTTAAATATTTCTAGATGATCTGTCTGTGAATTATTGGAAAAAGAGTTTGGCCTTAAAAGATTTTAAGATTATCATCCTTTAATATTTATACTTTCATTCAGTATTTAAACTTAAAGATTAAATTATTGCTATATATCTCTTAAAATTTCAAAGTTAAATATATGACTTCTTGTACTTTAAAATATTTATGTGCATGCCAATGATCTGAAATCAAATATAAAAAGCTCTGTTATAAAAGTATTTGTTCTGTCTTGCATCTAATTATCAAAGGTGATTGAAATGAGATCAAGATCAGGAAATAATTTTTGATTAACAATGATAAGAGATACTCAAAAATTTTTATTCAGAAAGTTCTAGGACAAAATTGTATAAATGATGGAAATTCCTAACATTGAGAGCTCATATAGAAAGCTTTCATCCACCTACTTAATTGTATTTCTCTTCATAATCCTTTTATGTTGAAGACTCTCCCTCAATCTAACATAACTTAATGGGGTTATATCCAGAGGAGCAAGTGCAGCTGAAACACTAACTTCGTTAGTTGCCTGCCTCTACCTGTCAGGAATTCTGGCTCCAGACCAATTCAAGGTAAATTTATACTGGGAAATAAGTTACAAATAAGGTTATGAATGATTGAACATACTCGGAGAAGAGACTAGTGACTAAACTCTTTTATATGAAAATGTGATGATACATGATTGTTTTGAGAGTAAAAGTGCTCATAAATTTCTTAATCAACTACAACTCTAAACAAGATCAGAGACACTTTAGGAGATAGGTAAATAAACATTTTCCTTTTCAAAACTAAATAATTTTTAATAAGGTAATTACTAGAGCTTACCAGAAAATATTACTTCTTGCTCCTTTATCAAAGGTTAGGTGACTGTATATCTGGGGGACATTTTTACATCATAGTATAAACATTAGAAATTATTCAAGAATATATGATAAAGCTTTATATATTTTATTAAGTAAAATACTTTTATATTATATTAAACATTTGAATTTTATCCTCTATTATTAATGTAAGCACAAGTTCACCTAATTATTATTATTTTAGTTTCTCATATTATATTTTTGATCTTTTGAGGGGCGGGGCACACTCGGTTATGCTCAGGGATTACTCCTGACTATGCTTTCAGAATTATTTCCTGGTTTGGGGGACCATATAGGATGCCCGGATATCAAACCATGGTCAATTAACACCCTTATTAAAAGTGACACACTGAAGTGTTCTGCTCCTAATATTAGGATACAAATAAAGTTATATAGGCAAGTGAGTTAGTTCCTACACTTTCAAAGGAACCAAAGAAAAACAATATGTTTGGAAACAGTCCTATTACCTTTTTGACATTAAATAGCTTTCTTTTATTTGTGGGTGGTGTGTTGGTCACGCCTGGCAGCGCTCAGAGTTAACTCCTGGCTTTGACTCAAAAATCGCTCCTGGCAAATTCAGGGATGCGGAGGATCTAACCAGATCCGGTCCGTCCCAGGTCATCTGTGGGCAAGGCATAAATGCCTTATTGCTGTGCTATTTCTTCAGCCCCGCTGTCTTATTCTCTTTACACAAAAATAGTCACACATATTTTCTAAGAAAGACAGCACAACAGTCCTATTTGGGAAAAATATCAAGTCAGGGGTCAGAGAGATAATAACAAGGTGCATGCCTTACATGCAGCCAACCCAACTTTGATGCTGGTATCCAGTATCATCTTGAAGAGTGATACCTGAAAAGCAACAGGAGACAGGAGTAAATCATAAGTACAAACAGGTTTTACCCAAAAACGAAACAAAACACTCAAGTCAAAGAAAAGAATGGTAACATCTGCATTAAGGATAATACTGAAAAACTTTGGATCAAGCCCAAAGATGGCTCTTACATCAAACGTTAATTACAGATATTAATTAGGCAGATTGTAAATAAAACAACCTTTGTATTTAAATGCACAGGGATTAGCTGGAAAAAACAGGATATTTTTTCACTAGTTTTTGGCAACCTGTAATCTCACTGGGATGATGGTAGATTTGCCCTTTTCCTGAAAGAGATTAAGGTTCTTTACTTATATATCAATTCTCTTGGGAAAGTCCTCATAGTTCAATACTTATGTGTCAATTTACTATTGGAAAAAACTTATTATCTTGCTTGTCCACATACAAGATATTAGAGAAAATGTCCTTTTGTGATCAGATTAGTTCTTCAGTTAGCTTCCTATTAATGAAAAATTGAGATTATATAATATTTTTCTTTTAATTTCAAAAAGTTAGCAAGAAATTTTTAGATTGGATCACAGTTTATCAGGAAATATGATCCTGAAAAAAATTATTATTTTTTTGTTTATTCAATTAATAGCCCCAGGGTATAGCTGAGATTGTTCTTTTTAAATGGCTTGCCTCTTTCTTTGGAAATGATAGCAAATACTTTCAGGTTATCAAGCTTTTCTCTGAGAACTACATGATTTGCTCTATTCGCTGCTCCATATTGGCTGACTGAATACATTCACTAGGTATTTCACAACTATAATTTAACCATAAATAATCATTGCTTTTACTATTTTCATTGTTCCTTAAAAATAAGCTATATTTTCTGATATTGTAGTAGTTTCTAGTATTGCATTAGCTTTTCTAACTCAACACTCACTTCAAGTCTATGTTCTTTCTATAAATCTGAGGTCTTCAAGTACATGTTCTCCCTTAAACACATATGTTGCTTGCTTGTCTCTGTTTCTTTGCTTGCCTATTTCCCCTCTATAGAAGCCTGTATTTTCTCTCGAATACGTACTTTTTTCTTCCCAATTCCTCATATTATTCTAAACATGTTTCAATAAAATGCATCTTGCTTCAAAAAATAGAGTAAACAACATAGTACTCAGACTTTTTTTTTTTTTTTTGGTTTTTGGGCCACACCCAGTGACGCTCAGGGGTTACTCCCGGCTACGCGCTCAGAAGTCGCTCCTGGCAGGCACGGGGGACCATATGGGAACCGGGGGATGGAACCGAGGTCCGTCCTAGGCAAGGCAGCAGGCACCTTACCTCCTGCGCCACCTCCCGGCTCCCTCAGATTATTTTTGACACTAAGATTTTGAAAATAAATATTCACATTATTGAATGTTTGAGCTACTGCAGGTGATGTTTTTATTAGCTATTTGCCATCATAAACATGTTTCACAAAATTTTTAAACTCTATTTTCTCCCTCACTCTCCATTAATAGGGCTTTCAGGAATTTTACATAATTTAGATTTTTACATGATGTTTATAGGAAATGGTATTGGTACTGCCTAATACTGGTCACATTTCAATGTGATAATAAATATTTTCAATACACAAGGATAAGTACTATATATATAAATATAGTACATATATATGTCTAAATTGGAAACAGGTTGAGGATTCTTATCAATGATTTTAATGGCTGAAGTTGATCCTGCCTAATTCAGTGGCATAAATGAAATCCTTGCTCTATTTTTTGCATAGATCAATGTGTCCTGTCCTGTGTCTCAGAAAAACAGAGTACTAACTCACAGCTACTCAATGGCTAGTTTCTTTCCAAGATAGTTGAAAGGATCTATCCTTTCTACCTGGAAGGAATTGATAAAAATGAGTATAACAAGAAGAGTAAATTGGTAACATATTCACATATAAATATGAGGCAGGAATGATAGTATAGCAGGTAGAGTACTTTGTCTTGCATACAATCAATAGGAGTTCAATCCCTCATATTCCAAATGGCCCTCAAAGCTCTGCCAGGAGTCATCCTTGAGTTCACTTAGCAGTGTATGCACACACACCCAAAATTAGCAACAACAACAACAACAACAACAAATACCTTCTTTTCTGGAAAAGAAACAATTTTCTACAGTATTCAGAAATTCAGCAATTCTTTCCTTTTAATGCATTAATTATATACGTATAAACTGAGATGGACTATTTTCACTCAGGGACATCATTGAAGGTTCGGAACAAACCAGCCTTCCATTTTATGAAACTACCCCTAACATGATACAAGTACAGGTCTTGAGACCACTGACATTTAGAGTTTATTTTTTTCAAATGACTCTTAAATCAGTTACAAATATATATATATATATATATATATATATATATATATAATATGATTTTATTTTTCCATTCAAAATATTTAAATATATTTATATATATATGTAAACCTAGTAGCATTTAACTTACATGCAGCTGGCCATTTTTCAATCACCAGAAATCTGCATGCTACTCTTAGACAGCTAGGAATAGAGGCAGAAATAATGCCTGAACATTGGAAAGTGTGGCCTTCAAACAAATAAACAAAAATAAAAATAAAAACATTTAATAACATGAAGCCAAAATTTAATTCATATTTCATTTAATATTCCCAAATTTTGTTCAGTTGTTTCAGAATGATGGCCTATCAAATAATAGATATTTATAATATGATTTTATTTTTCCATTCAAAATATTTAAATTCTAAATTTAACCTCTGGACAGTGATTTTGTTCAACCCAGCTACCTATTGAGGTTGAATTCTAATTGTTGGTATACTATCAGTGCATAATCATTTTTTTCACCCTAAGGATTATGTAATTATTCTATTGACATCAAACTTAAGGGCATTTAGAAAATACTTTTTTTTGGGGGGGTGACACCCGGTGACTCTATGGATTTATTCCTAGCTATGCGCATAGAAATCGCTTCTGGTTTGGGGGACTATATGGGATGCCGGGTGAATCAAACCACAGCTGCGTGCAAGACAAAAGCCCTTGTGCTGTGCCATCGCTCCAGCCACAGAAAAATCATTTTTATCAATGTTCACATTTGTCCCTGTTGTTTACAGTATGTACCTAAGTAAAAAAATAGTTTGAAGCATAAGAGTTGGCCCCAGTCTCTCTAACTCTAGGTTGAGAGGATATTGTAACTAAACTTTACTTATCCATAGCCTAGCTTCAACATCACAGTTTTTAAAATTTAGTTTTATCAATTGTCTCTACCTCTCAGTACCTCTACTGTTGCTGGAAATATAATAATCTCAACAATAATAATCCCAAAAAACACTGTCATTTTATCCATATATGTTTTCATGATCATTAACAATTTAAAGCTCGAGCCTCAGTAGAAAGAATACTGTGTTAAATTCAGATACTTTATACCTTACAGGAAAAAACAGTTAATCTCTCGCTCTAAAATGAAACAACAACAATATTTTTAAGAGAATATGGTGACATAGGTGGCAGGAAATGTTCACAGGTGAAGGGTGGTGTACATTGTAAGATGTAAACCTAAACATTAATAAACATTGTAGTCACGGTGTTTAAATAAAAAGGAAAAAAAATCCATGTGTTGATATTTACTGACCAGTCCTCTATGAATAAATAGCAGATAATTGGAGAATTTAATTCCCACAAATCTTTGTGAGGTCCAGCTGCTGCTGTAAATGTGGACCACTTGCACATGCAAATGATCAGACCTTTGCTGAAGTAGACAGTTGGTATTTGGACAAATTTCCTCTAGCCCATTGCTCATATTTTAGCTGAATCTAGCTCATTGTTTAACATTTTTGAACCCATAGAGCCTATGCACTACTGTAGTACTTTCATTGACCTGCTTCTGTAGTTGTTCAAGTTTTTAGTTGATTGGCTTTTGGATTTCCTGAACATTATTCCAAAACTTATCACTCCCAGAATGAAGAAAATCACTGTAATGAAACTCAGATATGAAGAACCTGAAGTTTTTTTTATTTAATTTTGTCTTTTGATTTGCAATTTTACAACACTGACAATGATAGGGTGCTATGTAAAAAAATTTCCAACATCAAACCATCCACAATAGTGCTCTTTCCTTTCACCATTTTCTCAGGGTTAACTTCCCTCCAAACCCCTCTCTCATCTACTCTCACCATCTCCACCCCACTTCTGAACTTCCTATTTCCCTAATATATTTTTCTGTAGATTGTGCTCTTATATTTTGATGTGTTGGTTATTATTACTTTTCTGTTGGTCTATATATTCAGCATATGAGAAAAATCATTATTATCTATCTCCTTATGACTAACTTTACTTGCCATGACAACTTTCAGTTTAATTCATGTAGTGAAAAAATAGCAAAATTCCATATTTTTTAATGTAAAGAAGGAGCTTATGCAAGATTGAGATTGCTGGTCCTATTAGACTGTCCATTGACTCACATGGGGATATGACTGGTTGGAGGTAAATTTGTTGACTTATTTTATTTAAGCTGTCTCATTTGAGGCAAATTTATTGATGTATTTTATTTAAACTGTCTCATCTTTAATATGACTTTCCTATAGAAGAGCAAAGCAGACAAGGATTTTTTGAAAGGTCCAATATGGCACTTTCTCTTTCCAAATAGGTAGTTGATCATGACCATGATGCCAACTTGAATATATTCTCATAATTATAAACCTCTAAAGCGTTGGTTAAAGACTTGTAAAAATACATTTTAATCTATACTATTCTAAAATTCCCCTTTTCTGTGTAGTAACATGTATATGTCATGAAAGATACTAGTTTAGACATTTCTTCTGGACAATTTAGTGGTACCAATTTTCAAAGCTGGTTAACCAGCTCTTGTATCTACTTCCAGAGCTAATGTTTTATATAAAGCTAAATCACCTTTGTGAATCAATCTTATTAGAGGCTATTACTTCTAAATCTAGTGTCTACATATTCTTTGCCAAACTTTCTGATCTTAGGATGAAGAAAATCTTAAGTGTCATGATCATGAGCAATAGTAATGCCTTTCAAGATCACCCTTAGTAGAATCTAGACCTTAATATTCTTCAACCTTGGGTCTCCCTCATTTTTTTGGCTATAATTATAATTTCCTTTAAATAAATATGTTGAGCTTAATTGTGATAGCAATAATTCAAAATTCTGGTCAATTATTTTAGTTACCTGAAGCAATTTTTAAGTAGATTCAACTTTATGAGAAATATATTGAGAAAGAAAAATAAGCCCCTAAAAATAGGTTAATTATATAGACACCTGGTTTTTCTCTAAAGAGGTAAATATATTTCAATAAATAATACAAGATAAAATGCAATTTCAGGAAGTTTAATGCAAGACACATACAATAATAAGACTTTTATTCATTGTTTTTAGATGTTATTCTTTGAGCATGGGCCTGCTTCAATGCAGATGTGCTGTTTTTCACCTGGAGTATAGTGTTTAGAACTTGACTATATTTAGATTGCAGTGCAGGCATGTTGCCCAAATAATTCATGCTTCATGACTTAAGATCTTTTCTCATTTCCTTCCATCTATCTCTAGGACCTGTGTTATTTGAGCAAAGAATGACAATATATATTTAATCAATTATAACAGAAGATATTAATCAATATTTTAGATAAATTAATAATTTAAGTTCAAATTTGAATACTCATCTGGTGATATAAACACATTTCATAATTTAAGTTTAGAAATGCTAAGTTGTTCCCTTTTACAATAGATAACCCTGATAGTTAAGGATTTTAGAAACTACTCTGACAGTATCCAGAAATGAGGGTTCATTAGCGCTAATAGAAAAAATTACCTAGTACACATAAGAAATGCTTTTTGTTTTGGTTTGGTTTTAATTTTAGGCCACACCCAGCAGTGTGCAGAGGTTATTCCTGATTCTGGGCTCAAAAATAGCCCTGGCAGGCTTTGGGGACCATATAGGTTACCAGAAATTGAATCCAGATCAGGGCTGGTTGGCTGCATCCAAGACCCTATTGCTTGCTATCACTTCGACCCCATCCATATAAATTTCAGATACTGCTCTTTATATGCCAAACCTATCCAGTTCTTAACAAATGGCAACCACAGATTGATCTACCCAAAAATAAAAAAGCTTACTTTATAATTAAAAATGTTTAGTAAATCCATATTTTATTTCACAGAAAAATTTATAAAATTTACAAACTTCACCAAAAGATCTATATTATATATGGCTCAATAATAAATATGTGATTCTTTATTTATTATGATAATTAGTTTTTTTATTCATTTTATTTGTAATTAATTTGAAGCAGGGTCCCCAATAATGATCAGATCAGGAGACCCTGGAGACTTCGCCATAGATTCACATTAAACTGGACCTATGGTTCAGAGACTGAAAAGATCAGGGCCTCAAGAAATGTACCCAGGCCACATCAGTGATACTCAGTGTTATATATACCTAATTATGCTCAAGCTTACATGTAATTCCAGGGCCTGTCCCGTGTACATGTTGGGTATACACCCACATCTATGTACTATCTCCTGGCTTTATTTATATTAAATTTTAAAATAATATGACACTTCATTGAACATAATTTTTGGTTTCTATGTAATATAGTGAAATACGATAGAATTTGTTTTAAAATAGACTAAATTTCAGAGTAATTTCACCAAAAAGCCAATTTTACTACCTCATCATAGGATAACAAGTACATTTGAAAGCCAAAATATCGAGTATTTCAAATCGTAAGTAAACTGGAAGGAAAAGTTATCTCTACTATATCACTAATGTATCAATTTTTTACTTTAATAAGTCTAAATAAAACCATCTTTTTATAAAGTTTCAATTAACTTTTATATATATGTATATATCGAGAGAGATATCTGTAAACTATATATACCACATTTTTAATAAAAAGAGCAACTTTGATACATTGGCAGTATCAAGTTTTATTTGAATGCAATATTTTGAAGTTGATAAAGAAATAGTCATTTGAGTATTAACGTATTGCTTTGTTTAACATGAGTTGACATATATTAGACTGCATTTTGACACATTGGAATTTTTGTTTGTTTATTTTTGTTTGCTTGAGGTCATACACGGTGATGCTCAGGGCTTACTCCTACCATTTTGCTTAAAGATTACTTTTGATTATGCTTTGAGAATTATATGGGTATCAGGAAACCTAGTTCCAATCACATGCAAGGCAAGTACAATATGCACTATACTATATCTTAGACCCCTAGGAAGTATGAATTTTTAAACATAAAAGTTTAACTCTCTCACACTACATATTACAAACTTTGTTATCTCAGTACATAATATTAATATTCTATTTATACTGCAATTTTCTTGAGTAGTCATATTTATTTTAAGTTGATAATTCTATTAATTGTATTTTGCTACTTTTATTTCTTAACAATTAATTCATTTTTATCAACTAAGGATATAAGAAATACAAGAGCAAAAATATTAAATTTTGCAAATTGCAATTGTCCTTGAACCACTTGTTTGAATTAAAATGGGTTAACAATACATAGATTTAATTGTAATTTCAATAAATTATGGTACTATAAATGCTTCCTTTTTTATGATTTACTTAGCACCTCTTTCTCTATCTTGTTTGCTTTATTATTAGATTCCAATATACAGCACATAATGTACAAAATATGTGTTAAATGATGCTTAAAATATCAGTATATTTGCCCAAAAATATATTATTGAATTTGAGATAAATAAAAATTTAAATTTTAATATCACCAGGATTTTTACACCATATTTCCACATTGTTCAGGAGGTAAGAATATATTTTGGTTAAGATTATTGAAATAGTGACTGAACTGAAGTGAACTGAACTGAACTGAATTTAGCGCTGATCTTAGTGATTGAACTAATTTTTCTTTTTTTTAATAATGTAATTTTTATTTTGAGAGTAGTGGCTTACATATTGTTGACAATAATATTGTAGGTACATACTTACATAAAATCAGGGGGGTTCCCATCACCGATTTGTCCTCCCACACCTCCGTGATCGTCCTACTTCCCATATCCACCTCCCTCACCCCCGGGGCTGCCAGAATATGTGGTCCCCTCTGTACCTAGCTTACTACTTAGTAATCTTGGTCTTGGTGCCTCCCTTATTTCCCCCTCTAGCTGGGAGGCAGGACTAGGTATGAACTGATTTTTCTAATGATCTATTATTGTTATCAACCTACAATCAATATTTTATAAAATTACCTTTAAACTATATTTCACAATTTTGCTTGTGAAGAATCAAGAAGAGTAGCAGAAATATATAGACATCTATTTAATATAGATTAAATATATAGTTATTTAATATGTAATACATTTAATATTATATATTTATAAAATCTCCCTTAGTATCAAAACCTAATAGATATTAAAAATAAATACTGAAATATTGCATATAAATAAGGCATAAGGAAATTTACCTTCTGAAGGAAATTCCACTACATGATTACCACCATGAAATAAAGAAACTTATAAATATAATCCCAACAGTTTATCTTCAAGAACTGTTTTTAGATAGTTTCAATTTGTGCAATATTAAGTGCAGCTCTGTGTAAACCACACTGCACTATCCTGATAGTCAAATGTATGGATGTTCCTTTTATTAAATACATAGATAAGAAAAGATTGAGTTTTAGATAATAAGATAAAAATAAGTAAAATAAATTAGACTCTGAGCCTCATAGATGCAAACATGGGCTCTAAAGCATAACTATATCATTAGTCCTCCAAATAAAAAAAATCTGAAGTTTTCCCCTATGTATAGTACAAAAGTACATGCTTTTACCACATGCAATCAACATAGAATTTGTGGTCTTTTCAATTGAGTACAATAGCATGGAAGTAAATATTATCTAGATAATTGTATTCAAGTTACTCTTACACAGAGATGTTCCTAAATGTGTTTGAAAAAAAGAAAACTTCAGCCATTCCTGAAGATACTATGGCCAATTGGATCAATTGGATGAGCACTTCATGGCAGAGCTCAAGAGTGCACACCTGCCTGGGCACAATGATGTTATGCCAGTAGTGCATATGTGACCAAGTCATGGCAGGGTTTTAAAAAACATGAGTCACTTAGTCCTAAACATCGAGTTATTCCCTGAAATCTCAGGGAATTTTTATGTTGATACTCTAAGAATTTGGTCAATAAATCACTGGTTCTCTTTTATCTCTTCTTTTACTTCTTCTTGTCTTTCTCTGCTTTTCCTCTAGTTAATTTTTTCAAACAGGATATTTTATAATGAATAGTTCTTGGTTGAACATTTATTCTTTAGGTATATAATTATTAGAGTTGATTTATAGAGTTTAGGGTCAGAGATATAGTACAGAGGTCAAGGCATGCAGCTGACAGGCATTTGATCCCCAGCATCCCATACGGTCTCCTGAATTATACCAAAAGTGATCCCTGAGTAAGCCTTCAGTAAGCCCTGAGTCTAGCCTGGTGTAGCTACAAAAAATAAGGGCAGCTTATATTACATAAGTAATATATGAAAATATATTCTACAGCATTTATTAGAGAATTATAAAGCCCTGTAATGTTTATGCTAAAATTGCACCAAATTCTAGGACTGTTAGGCAGGGTCACTATAAGCATTTGTTTAGGATTTATAGATAAGAAACAAAAAAGACAGATGCTATACCAACTTGACCCAGTGCCCTCTCAGAATTAGTACTGGGATGAAAAGATTTTCAGCACATCTTGTTCATTTTCTTATGCTTTGTAGTACTCGTTCTCCTATATGAGATTTTAGTTACTTAATTTGTCATGTTAGATTGTTGGCTAACATGAATATAAATATAGCAAAATTTAAAATGATATGCTTTAAGACTGTTTCTTCATGGTACATTTTCAAGAATTCATCAAAAGAAATATATCCAATCTCCCCAATAACAAACCTTTTATAGCTATATACTTCTATAAATTTATTTTAGCAACTCCAGATTTATAATTTAATTAGATAATTCCAATCCAAAATAATGTCTTTTCAGGGAAGGCTGCCTGTTTTGATTAAACATGCAGCTTTTCAGGAGGAATATACTTGGAGCAGTAAGGGAGACAGGAAAATCCAGTCAGATTATTCAAATCAACCTGGCAACCAATGGGTGGCATATTTTGTAGCCAGATCGCCTTCACACCTTACACAAAAATCAAAAGTAGATCAAAGACCTTGAGGTTAGACCTGAATCTATAAAGTATATTAAGGAGGACGTAGGCAAATTGCTCCAAAACTTAAACTTCAAAGAAATCTTCAGTGATACGATGTCAATGGCTATAGCTACAGAATCAAATTTGAACAAATGGAATGACATCAAATTTTTTTTTGTCTGGCAAAAGAAACATGACTTAAAGCTAAAAGACAAATAAATGAGTGAGATAAAATAATGTCTATTAAAATGATAATGTCTTTTGAAAAAGACACAGATCTCATTTTATCTAAATGGTATTTCTATGAAGCTTTGTGTAATTTCTCTTATGCAGACCTTATGAATTATCATTAAAATTATTGATTATACTGACTAAGTGAGAACACAGTTGAATTGGAGAGTGTTACTTCATAATAATTCCTTCAAGTTGTAAAAAGTTTATAAGCTATTGAATAAAAATATTACATCTCACAGAATACTGTAATAAAGAAAGATGTCAACATTAGTTGTAGAATGTCCCAGGTAAATGAGAGACAAGACTAGTTCAAGAATACAGAGCAACACTTCATGCCCAAGAAAAGAAAGAAAATGAAAGCTTAATTTATTCTAAAAAAGCTGACTGCATTCTATGTTGAGTAAAGCACAAAATAGTCTTGAATCTCTTAGACTAAACATGAGTTTGAATTAACCAAGATTGAGAAGAAAATATACAAGTTTGCTTTATATTCTTAAAAAATTCAAAGACAGAAAAATATTTATCACTCTTAAAAAATGTTCTTCCAAATTCTATTGATATATTGTAATGCAGTGAAAATTTTAATCCTTTTTTGTTCCAAAGAACGTAATGTTAAAAGTTCCCGTTAAATAATTTCCTTTTATGTAATTATGTAAATATATTTAGTGTTATTTTTTTCTCCTTGTTTTGAATACATGTGAAATATAGGTCTCAGAAGATTTGTAACATAATACTGCAATGACAAATATTCAATATAAAGCTTAAAAATCTATTTAAATTCTAAGATCATGAAATTATGATGCTATTTTAATAAATTTTTAAATATTTTTAAATTAATAAAAATGTTTTGCGTGTGGGCTGGGCGGTGGCACTGGAGGTAAGGTGCCTGCTTTGCCTGCGCTAACCTAGGATGGACCTCTGTTCAATCCCCCGATTTCCCATATGGTCCCCCAAGCCAGGAGCGACTTCTAAGCACATAGTCAGGAGTAACCCCTGAGCCTCACCGGGTGTGGCCCAAAAATCCAAAAAAAAATGTTTTGCGTAAGATCATATACAGTATTATCAAAAGATATTAATTACAAACCTTATATGATTTAAAATAAAGGATAAAATACTGGCAAATTGCATACTTACTGACAGTTGGGGGAATGTATGTTTTCTTTCCAAAAATTCAAATAGTTTACAAAGATGTGGCAGCATTCATTGTCACTCATATATTTTCTCCCTATTTCTAGTGAACATTGTCACCCATAATATATAGAAATTTTAAGAATCTTCAAGGATGAAAGACAAAATAAATTTGCAATTTTATTTCAGAGATGAGGAGCCAGTACAACTGGCATTGAAGCATTCCATATTTATTTCATAACAAATTTGCAAGTCAAACATAACTTCATGTATTTTTGTTTATCCCACTCTATTCAGATGCAGAAAAACCCTTGGGATTCAAAATTCCATCTGTGTTCTTCCAGTCTTCTCAATGCATTTATATTAAAGAGCTGGCAAGAATTTTTTTTTCAGGATGAACACTTTATTCATTGATACATGAAATAAAAATGGAATTCAAATAATTTTATACCCAGATACCTGGCTCTTTAGAGAGTATGATACACATATTAAAACTCAATTAAACCACTTTTTTAAAAAACAGTAGGAGAGAAAATTAAGAACAGAAATTTCTCTGGGTCAGATGGAATCATTCTGAATTTATGTTCTTTGAAAATAGGAGGGGACATTTTTGCTTGGAATTAATTTGCACTAATATTGAAGTAATTTTCCTATTGATCACTTTGAAAAATGTCCATATTGTATGTCAATCATAAAAAGAGCTGATGGTACTTTGCTCTGCCTTGCTTTACTTTTTACAATGAAAGACCAACTTTGTTCAGAGAATAAAAAAGATATCCTACCTTTACACATGATTAAAAATGTGAGATAAACTTAATAACTTATAATAGATGGACTAGTTCTCATAACCTTATTCCCCAGCAATGTTTTATTATGACTACACCCTGGGGTCTGCATCAGAAATCTAAGCAAGTGTGTCTTTGAATTTAGTATGAGCAGACTCTGTTGTGATAAAGGTGACATTACTTACAGGAGGTCAGTGATAGTGAAAACTAATTCCTCCACAACAAGTGTTTCAAAGAAGCTTATGATTAAGTTAATGAAATGACAATTTATTTGATTAAAGTAGAGGGCAGAGGGAAAAATACCTTAGGTTTCGAAACAAAGAAAAACTCTTTTAATTAAGTAGGTCTTTGCTTTTAAGCAAGACACTACATTCTGTGTGAAGAAACTGAGATTCAGGTTTGTCTCATCCATAGCACAACAGAGGAAACTGAAAGAGTTAAAATATAGTATAGTAATAATATCCAGAGACAACAGAGATGAGGACCAGGAGGACCATTCCATGGTAGAAATTTGTCACAAATAGCAGGGGCGTGAAGTTGGGGCAGAAGAAGGAACTACTGTGACGATTACTGTTGGAAATGTTCACACTGCCAAGAACTAGGTGTCAAAAATAGTTAACTGTGTTATACATGATACCCTTTCAGTAACTATATCACAAACCCTGGTGTCAAAAAGATGGAAATAGACAAAGAGGGAATAAAAAAGAGATTAAGAGTAAATAGAGAAAGAAATAGAGAGAAGTAAAATGTCTGCCACTGAGGCAAGTAGGGATGAGGGAATGAGTGAGGACAGGAGGGGAACAGAGGTAAAATGTGACGGGAAATGTGCCCTGGTGAAGGGTGCTGGAGATTATATGACTGCATATCACGAACATCTTTGTAACTGTAACTGTGAAAAAAATATTATAAATAATCTTGTATTCAAAGTGTTTAAATAAATTAGAAATAAGTAATTTTGACATCAGGCTGGGAATCTCTGCGAATCCACGCCTGCCTAGTGGGCCGACTGCAAAGAACTGTGAGTTCTGTTTTTTCTTTGTGTTTATCTTTCATCTCCTGTCCTCCGGAGCTCGTGGGAGTGGGCCATATTGGCTCAAAAAAAAAAAAACTCGCTCTCCCAGAGGTCCATTCTAGGGCAGGAATGCCCAGGAACATGACATTACAGTGAAAACTGGCAAGATTCAAGTACTGTGCAAAAGCAAGGTCCCCTGTTTGTGATATCAGGCTGGGAATCTCTGCGAATCCACGCCTGCCTAGTGGGGCCGACTGCAAAGAACTGTGAGTTCTGTCTTTTCTTTGTGTTTATCTTTCGTTTTTTGGGTTTCCACTTCATTGATTTCTGCTCTCAGCTTTGTTATTTCCTTCTGTCTCCCTATTTTTGGGTCCTTTTGTTGAGCACTTTCTAGTTCTATGAGCTGTGTCATTAAGCTACTCAGGTAAGCCCCTTCTTCCTTCCTGATGTGTGCTTGCAAAGCTATAAATTTTCCTCTCAGTACTGCTTTTACTGTGTCCCATAAGTTCTGATAGTTTGTGTCTTCATTATCATTTGTTTCCAGGAATCTTTTGATTTCCTCATTGATTTCATCTCGGACCCACTGGTTATTCAGTATGAGGCTGCTTAACTTCCAGGTGTTAAAGGTTTTCTTCTTTGTTTCTTTGGAATTCACAAATAATTTCAGAGCCTTGTGGTCAGCAAAGGTATCTTGTAAAATTTCTATCCTCTTAATATTATGAAGATATGTTTTATGTGCCAGCATGTAATCTATCCTGGAGAATGTCCCATGTATATTGGAGAAGAATGTGTATCCAGGTTTCTGGGGATGAAGTGTCCTATATATCCACTAGGCCTCTTTCTTCCATTTCTCTCCTCAGGTCCAGGATATTCTTGTTGGGTTTCATTCTGGTTGACCTATCCATTGATGACAAGGCCGTGTTGAGGTCCCCCACAATTATTGTGTTGCTGTTGATGTTATTTTTCAGCTTTGTCAACAATTGTATTAAATATTTTGCTGGACCCTCATTCGGTGCATATATGTTTAGAAGAGTGATTTCTTCATGCTCTACATACCCCTTGATTAATATATAGTGTCCATCTTTG
>PVKC010003473.1:0-38877 GCA_004027635.1 Crocidura indochinensis | reverse complement strand
CTTTGGACCAGACCAAAAAATTCAAGTTGTCTAGCCACCATGAATCATTGGCTTCTACCCCAGTATGGGAGAATAACAGTTTCAGCTGTCTGACCTGAGCCAATATTATCAGTTGAGTCCTCCAGATTTGTGCATTGCCTCTATTTTCTGTGATCCTCTTTTCAGTTCTACCTTCAGTTCCCTGTCAGAATTACTGGGGGTATAGCTTCCTCCGAAAGAGTTGCATGGGGGGGGGGCGCATATTGACCTCCATTGTTGACTTGATTAACCTTTCTGGTTCTGTTTCCAATTTCTGCCTCCCTTCCTCACTCCGGCAACAGGAAATTGAATGGGATATCACTATCTATGGCTCACCCTCTAGTCTGGAAGTTAGCTTTATGTTGAAAGTCAATGAGTCAGTGTATCAGAAGCTACTTATGAAAAACCATGCATCACATCCCCTGTGTGGAAAATCAAAAATCCTGTAATCCTGGTTTTACTATCATGAACTAAAAATTCTATGTCTTTACATGTTCTTCTAAATAATGTAGCCTTCTTCACATGGCCTCATCTCTGGAACTGTGGTTACACCTGTGGACAGTGGAGGTCTGGACAAGGTAAGAGGGAGACACCTATGGAGTTGGATTCTGAGAGAGGAAACCAAATAGGACTGTGCCCAATCTGTAATTGAGTTTAGCAACTGGTAAGAATTTTCCAGGATCAAAAAGGTTGGAACCCTGGAAGGGAAGTTCTGGTATTAGTTAGGAGAAAGGATAATTAGTTGCAGGGACTCTGAAATGTCCATCAGAGAAGGTAAGTCCTGGTGGGCAAGGTTCCATATCAGAGACTAGCCAACAGGAAGCAGGAACTTCTCAAGAACTGTGGATGGGATGGTGTGTCTTAAGGAAGGATGGTGGATTAGAGGGTGGCTGTCCCAGTGGCTAGTGCTGGGAAGGCCCCTGACCTGCCAGAACAATGTTGACAGCCAATGTTGAAGTCAGTGTTGGTGCCTGCAGCAGGCAATACCGTCAAAGGCTGTGCCCCAATTCCATTGCCTGGAAGCAATGTAGAGTGAGTCAGCAACTCAAGTTTCCAAGGATATCGTCATGGATTTTCCAGGTATTAATTACAAGTTTACCTTCCACCTGGATTTAGCCTGACTCCTCCCTCTCTAGGAGAGGTTTCTGAAGTTTTACTGACTTCCTCAAAGGGCTGGTTCTAGACAGAGATTACTGGAACTGGGCCAGTCAGACTATGGTTAGGGTTTTCCAACGTGGGTGTTTCATAGGCATTTCTTTTCCCTTTGTGATGCTTCTGTTTCTTTATTTCCAACCCAGGATCCTTTATATCTTTCTCACAAGTATTATAGCCATGGGGATGATGGCGCCAGGGTTCCTATCTCACTGAGAAGCACTGGATCAATGCTAGTTGCACCCTCAGTCCTGCTTTCTCTCCCAGACTGCCCTACTGCACAGGACTTGAGTACAGGTGAGTCACTCTGTAAACAGAGGCTCAGGAGATGTTTGCATTTCTTTCTCTTGGAAAGCCAGAAGCTGGTTTTGTTTTTCCAGTGAGAGACAATCTAGGCTGGATATTCTATCCTAAAGATCAAGTTCAGTCCCCTGGGTGTAGAGTCACATCAGACCCATCACAATTCCAGGGAAGGGTGGGGTCTGGCCAACCCCTGATCCTGGGAAGGAATATGACTCTGTCATGCTGGGGAAAACCAGGGTGAGGTGTGAGCACGCACATTTAGACAGGTCATCTGCTCTGTGCCATCTCTTTGGAACAACCATGGACTTAATTTCTGTCTATAGGAATGAATTTCAAAGATGACTGGCTCATCGCCAGGATTTGACTCCTTCAAACAGCTCTTTCACCTTCCCCTACGGCCTGAGAGTCTGAGCTGTGTTTGGTACTATTATTAGAAAAGGAGAAATTCCCTGGGCCTTACTAAATATTATACAGCTATGAGACTGCCTGGCATATTTGAATTCCTTCTTCCCACCCAGGTGTTCTGCATCATTATGATGCAGAAATGTCCTGAATTCAAGTGTTAGAAGAATGTGAGGTGTCCATGGCATTGCAGCTTAAAGCAAACTTTTGAGGCCTATTGGATCCCAGATGTCTTTTCTACTAAAATGGAGCAAAACAGGAGACTTATGGAGAAAAGGGAAGGATAGGTATGCCAGACTTTTTAAGGGCAGAACCATTCTGATTAAGAAAGGAAAAAGATGAAGGGGAATAGTTTGAGCAGACCAGTTGGCCAGTTGGTCAGTTAACAATCACTTCCTAGTACATAAATAGGTGCCTCTGTGCTTGCACTTATCTGAGTACCTGCAGTCATAATACTCACTATACTAAGAACAGAGTGTAAAGTTTTGAGGAGTTAAGTGTAACAGCAAATGTCAGTGCTCTTGGCTGTTCCTTGAAATATGGCCCCAAAAGAGGTGTGACCAAGGCTTGGGCATCCATTCCATTGGAAGATGGACCATAACACTTCAGGAAGTACGTAGGCTGTGTTGATTTTTTCAACTGCCCAGTCTCCAGGATCCAGCCCAAGGGAGGACTCCACTGATCAAGCAGATGAACAGGGATGAAAATCTAATTGGAATATTCTGAATAAAGGAAAAGAGTCTGAGAAAGGACTGAGACTAGCAACAGATCATTATATTAGTGCTAAATTTGATCTTGAAATTTGTATGTGGAGGTCTATAAGAGAGGGCAAGAGACTAGAGTCAAGAAACCCTGTAGGATTCCTATAAGCTGGCAAATGCAGGGAAATAAAGTCTCTTCCTTGAGCATGGCTCCCATGAGGTCAGTATTGTGTTGGGGTTGCCCCACATTGCTGTTCTATTGTTTCCTCTGTAGTCCTTCACTTTTGCTCTGAAAGAAAGGTCTGTTGTGCTGGGAGGTGCTTCTTTGTACCATGACAGAGTGCATCCAGACTTGAGGGGGAGGACCCAATCTCTTGGATACCAATACCAATACAGCTATTGATGGCTATGCTTGGTGCCAAAACAGCACATTGATTCACTTCACACATTATCGAGAGTGGAGTGAGAGAGGTGGTTAGTGATGTCACCATCGCTTCATCCCTTCATCTTGAACAGTGAAGCTTTGAAGGCTGTTTGAGTTTCAAAATAAAAAGCAACAACTGGCTCTCCTCCCTTACCCACAGCCTGTGATGTGGGAGACAGAAGTGAAGTCATACTCTCTGGATAACAAAGTGCCTCCCATTGTTACAATGATGTGCGTGTTCAGAGATCTTAAAACACTTCATTTCTTCCAGGATCCACCCTGATGCTACCTTGAAAGAACGGAAGTACAGGCAATTCTACAGAGTTTATACATGAACAAATCCAGAATCAAAGAAAGTAGGGATTGGCTCTAGCCACATATCTAGAAGACAGCATAGAACTAACTATGTGCCTCCAAATCTTAGGGGCACAGACATGCACATGGCCTATTAGCAAAGATTTCAGATGGGGCATCCTGACCACGTTCTGGTAGGTATAGGACCCACAGCTGCCATTTCTTATTTATCTATTAGAAAACTAGCTTGTTCTATATTTGCTAGTGAACCGGTATTGTGCTGAGAGCTGAGTAGCGTCGGAGTGAGCCCAGGACATGAAACAACTAGGGTAGGACAGGGATATGCTTCTGAATGGGAAGGACACTGCTCCAAGAAACTGGTAGAACCAAGGTCAAGCCTAATAATAGCTGGTGGGAGCAGCAGGTGAGAGATTCCTCCTGCTCAGCTTGGAGAGAGTGAGCAAAAGCAGATCTGTGAGGCCTTCTGGAGTCTGGTTTCAGAATTCAGTTCTCCAAATGCTAGAGAAGAATGATCAAGGACTCCTGACTGGTGACAAAGAAAGTGGGCACACTTATAGGCAAAAGACCAAAAATACAAGGATGGTGCCAGAGAGAGTGGAGTTATTTAGTGGAGAGGCTGTCTTTGGACCTCTATTCAAACTAGAATGAAGTTCAAGTGTTTAGTGGGGTTAGAAGCTACCACAAGAAGTCTTACAGGCCAATGACTGGAAGATGATAGGAGAGCCAGGAGGGAGAGAGAGTCAAGAGGTCTACAGAGAATCTTTTTTCGGGTGCTATTTCCTCAGTAAATATTCTACACTTCACTGTTCCTTATCTTGCTTCTGGGTGTAGCAAAAAGGAAGGGTCTGGGCCAAATAAAATTCAACAGGTTTCGGGCCCGGAGAGATAGCACAGCAGCGTTTGATCCAGGAACAAAGGTGGTTGGTTCGAATCCCGGTGTCCCATATGGTCCCCCGTGCCTGCCAGGAGCTATTTCTGAGCAGAAAGCCAGGAATTACCCCTGAGCACCGCTGGGTGTGGCCCCCAAACAAAACAAAACAAAAACAAAACAAAATTCAACAGGTTTCTTAATTACTTGCCTAAATTAATTAAAGAAACACTCAGTGCCTTTAACCCACACATATGTGTTATGACAACATAGAGCTGTTTCCCAAACTCATCCCAACTTTAATTTATTTTAATTTATTTTTATTTTTATTTTTATTTTTTGACCACACCCGGTGGAGCTCAGGGGTTTGGCTCTGTGCTCAGAAATCACTCCTGGCAAGTTCCTAGCAGGGAGCCATATGGGATGCCGGGAATCAAACCTGGGTCCTTCCCAGATTGACTTCTTGCAAGGCAAATGCCCTGCCACTCCACTGCTATCACTCTGGCCCCTCCACCCAATTTTTAAATTCTGCTGCTGACATCCATGTTAATGACTTCTAGAACACAGTCTGAGAAACTCAGTATAATCCTCCCTTAACTGAGACAATGTCCACACCCATGGCATTTTCTGCTTTCCTTACAGGTACCCTGGTGTCCTTCTCAGGGGTATCTGGAACAAGGAGTAGTGAGAGTTAGAAACCTGAATCAAACAGCAATGTGACTTGAAGATTAATCTACACTTTCATCTCTAAGTTAGCATAGTCCAATAATTTTCCCTCTCTGCATTTTGAAGGTTGGTTATAGATATTAAAAAAATCTACTAAACCCAAGGAACTTCAATCTTCATCTGACCGCCAGGAATTAAGTAGCTCTTTGATATGTTATTACCAAGGGTCGTGAAGGTAGAAGGGCGTAGGGGCCTACCAGGTAATCTAATTAACTTCATCAGTCATTTAAAATCTCACCTTTGTGAGGACTAGCTAATGAGGTTGTCACTGAAAATTATTAAGAGGCAGAAACAATCACTTAAAAGGGGAAGCATGTCAAATATGTTCTTTTTGACTTCATGCTTCTCCCCGGACAGAAGGCAGTTCTGACTTCTCACTGGGTTGCCTGTGTAGGCAACAGGAAAAGCAGCAGGTGGGTAAAGGATGCAGGAAATACTCCCAAAGCGTGTCCCTGGAGATGCTGAAAGTTTTGGCCCAATTATCAAGCAAATTATCTACCACACCTTTCACCAAGGTCACTTAATATGCCAGAGAATGTTTTAAGGTGCACAGGATCTAGTTTGATTACAGTTGAGGAAATAAATTTGCTATTATTCAAGAATTTGCCATTAGAATGCCCTTTTCTATAGGAGTGGAGGGAGGACAACATTGGTGGTGGGAATGCCCTTCATTCATTGCCACTTTGTACCGTAAATAAATAATTCTGTGTAATGCACTTCAGTCACAATAAAAATTAAAGAAAAAAAGAATGCCCTTTTCTTCCTGTTTAATCCCCAGTGTCCCTTGTCCCTAGTCAATGGAATTGTCAGTCATTAATCTTGACTAGATTTAAGGCTCTTCTAGAAGAAAAGAAAATGTATGTATTGCATATTCATATGCATATGTATACATGTATGAAATTGCCCATTCACTTGGGTAAATGTCTTCCTGCTCCTCCCTGCTCACTGTTTGTATCTTCTCCTCTAGCCTGTTTGAACTGTTTTGAACACTCTAGCCTAGTGGGGCAGCATGCTGATTATTAAGGGGCAATGGGACATGATAGGCTTGGACTGTGAGGCTCTCTCTTTAGGAGAGATCATGTTCCATGACCCTGGGTGTGTCACAGTGCCAATAGCCAGGTCAGGAGACAAACCAGTCTTTGGACATGGCCTAGAGCTTCTGTGGGTACCCACAGGAGTAGACTTTTTTTTGCCAAGTCTGGTGAGCACTACAGTTTAGGACCTGAACCCAGACTATTGTTGATAGGTTGGCTCCAGGGACTGAAGAATCAAAGCCAGATCAACTTTCACTACCACTGGCCCAATGAGATGACTCTGTAAAGAACATCTACTAGCTCTGTACCTGACTTATGGAAAATAATTGTCACCCCAACTTGAAAAGTTTCCTAGGGCATAAATTTGTGCCTCACAGGTTAAAAGAGCCCTCTCATCTGGTTCCTGAAGGAGAATTTTGTTTAGCCTAGTTCTTCTATCAAATTTTGTTCTAATTATATTTTAATTAAAAACTATGAGGAGATACACATAAAAGTTTGACTAGCCATTCATAGCATCTCTACCCCACCATATACTTTTGCTTTCCATTGTTTCACTTACCGGAGCACAAAAATACCCAGTGTAAAAAAATATCAAGAATGAGGTAGTTTGAGAGACAGATGCCATATGCACATAATTTTTGCTACTGTACCTTGCTGCAATTGTTTTATTTTAAGTTACTCTTTTTAACCTCTTGCAATGATTAATAGACATTAAACTTCATCATACTTCATCATGTTTTTATGCTCATAGAAGATCATTCATGGCATATGTAGTATTTGTAGTGTTTGTTGTGTTTCTAGGGCTGTAGTTTTAGACATTCATTAGGGGCTTAAAAAGTCCCCCAATGAACAAAGGGGGACTACTTTATAAAGCAAATTCACTTATTTAAGTTTAAAATTGAACTATGCTTTTCCTTCCAGTCATTGTTGCAATGATCAGGAATCATGTACATGCTTGGTTGGGTTCTTGGATGGGTATTGTCACTCTCTTGGTCACTTTACTCTGCAGGAATGACATACACTTGGTTGTAGTACATAGTGACACACTTTTCTGCATCTCTGGGGAACCTAAACAGCAGAGTCATCAAGACTGTAATAGTGCCTGTGGGTGGCACCAGGGTTACTACAACTGCCCACTCTTGTAAGGCAGGCTCTTATTAACTCTGAGCCATCCCCTCATTTCAAGAAGGAAATTAAACAAGTGTGTGCAAAGCCACCACCAGGTTAAGAAACAGCAATTCCACTGTTATAAACTCCAAAATCTTGCCTCAATCCCAGCTAAACTATCCCTTTCTCAAAGTCATTACAGATCTTATAGTAGAGGTTTCCTTGAATTTGTTCTTTTCTATTTTTTAATTAAAATTAAAATTTTCATCTTAATTTTTTGGTTTTTGGAGGTCACACCCTGCAGCGCTCAGGGGTTCCTCCTGGCTTTATGCTCAGAAATCGCTTCTGGTAGGTTTGGGGGGGAGACTATATGGGATGCTGGGATTCGAACCACCATCCTTCTGCATGCAAGGCAAATGCCTTACCTCCATGCTACCTCTCTAGCTCCCCACAAATTAAACATTTTAATGTAAAACAATGATTTGCAAAGTTCTCCATATTCAGGCACACTAAATAATTGGCTTTATATTGTTTATCACAACAAAAAGAAAAATGGAATTATCAAAAAAATAGATCACTAAGTCAATTTATGAAAGTTGCTTATCTCACAATAAAGTTATGAAAGCCATCGTCTAAGGACGATGTTTGGTGCTATTTGAGCCGTCATTGTTATTGTTTTCACCTACTGAGATTAGTGGGTGTCTAGTGGAGGTTGGGTGCAAATGACAACTGTTGAGACTCAGGCAGAAAGGGGAATCTTTGGGGTCCGGGAGATAGCATGGAGGTAAGGCGTTTGCCTTTCATGCAAAAGGTCATCGGTTCGAATTCCGGTGCCCCATATGGTCCCCCGTGCCTGCCAGGAGCAATTTCTGAGCGTGGAGCCAGGAGTGGCCCCTGAGCACTGCCGGGTGTGACCCCCCCCCCCCCCCCCAAAAAAAAAGAAAGGGGAATCTGTCCACCCCATTCCGAGAAGGTCACAGGATTCTCAATCTATACCAGTCTACCTGGAAATATTAGCTATGGAGCTTCTTTTCAAGATTAGCTATGAAGCTTCTGTCTGTCTGTCTGTCTGTTGGTCTCCCTCCTTCTCTCTCACTCACTCTCTTTCTCTGGGCATACTCAGCTGTGTTCAAGACTTACTCTTGGCAGGGCATAGAGGACCAGATGCAGTGCCAGGGACCAAACCTGGGTTGACTGTGTGCAATGCAAGTGCCTTAATCACTGTATAATTTCTCATGTACATAATACAAAAATAAACCAAATGTTTTATCATAGATATGTGGACAAAAAACTGTGATATATATGCACACACAACGAAAACAAACAAAAATCAATCATGTAATATTTTGCAACTAAATGGAACTGGAGAGTATCATGGCAATAAACACTGGATAAGCCCACTCATCAATGGAAGAGAGAGAAAACAAGACAGTATTGGACAATAGCACACACTTGACCTTGAGTTACAAAATTGACTGAAGTAGAGAGGGGAGGAAGGGGAGTGGAGGCCAGTCTGGAGATGGCATAAGAGATGGCAGAGAGATGGCAGGAATGGGGAACATGAGCATTTTGGTGGGGGTGCTCAGTTACTTTGTGCTTTAAACCATATACCTTGACATTATTACAATCATCTTACCTACACATAAAATTAAATTCAGAGAACTACTGCATTTTGATTATCATCAAGTTTGTGGTGAAGATAAAATGAGAACACATTCAAGTGCTTTGTAAACTTTAACTAGAAGATGCCAAATATATATTCATCTTCATGGTTATGTTACAAAATGCCTGAGTCATACATTGGAATGTATGTGACTGAGAATTAATTAACAGGAGTTCATTGTTGAACATTAGGATTGTTTGAATTCTTCTTTCATTCTTTTTTTTTTAAAGAAGGGAAGTGGTTTCATTAAGGAGGATCCTGATTCTATGGAGGAGGGGTAGAAGAGAGAAAGAGAATGAGTGAGTGAGTAAAAGAAAGAGCCAGAGAGAGAGAGAGAAGCTAAAAGTAAAGCTAGTTTAAACCTTAAAGAGGGTCAAAGTATTGTTGCGAAGCTAAGGCAAGATGAGGCTTCTGACTTTAGCAAAACAGCAGGGTGGAGCTTGTGGCTTGTGGCTCCTTTAATTCTCACAAAAAGATGAAAAAGAACAAGCCTACTTCAGTTTCTCTACATGACTGGGGTCCAGGTAACAATTATCTCATTGGATGCTATGAAAATTACTAAGTAACACAGACATATGCTAAGAACAGGGCCTGACATATGGCAAATCCACCAGAAAACGATGATGCATTATTTACTGATGATTTGAGCACACCTACTGACATTTATTTAGATTTTTATTTTTAGAAATTCTAGTTGTGTCTTTAGCTATTAACAAATCTGTCTATAAAATAATACCCCATTCTCATCTCATATTGTAAAATTCCATATGTTTGTCGTCTTTGTACACAAATTTTGTCTGTCTTTAAATCTGCTGTAAACTACCATGCTGTGGGGTTAATCCTTCCCCTGCTGTGTTTGTGCGTTTTTACAGTTTGTCTATTCATTTGTTTCTCCACTAAAAGATTTATTGTTTTCAATACTTCTACAATGCTCTAGCAAAATAAATCTTACTCACGATGATAATTATTTTTGTAGCAACAAAGAGAGAACTCAGGATCACACAGTGCAAATTAATTTTTTGGGGGCCACACCCTTGATGCTCAGGGGTTACTCCTGAGCTCAGAAGTTGCTCCTGGCTTGGGGGACCATATGGGAAATCGGGGGATCGAACCGTGGTCCGTCCTAGGCTAGCACAGGCAAGGCAGGCACCTTACCTCCAGTGCCACCGCCCTGCCCCGTGCAAATTATGGTTTTGCCACAGAAACATATACTAAAGTCTTCTATTATTAATTTTTTTAATTTTTTTTTATTTTGGGGGGTTAAGGAGCCACACCTGACAGAGTGGGAGCTACTCTAGCACTCTGCTTGATGGAGAAAGGATATTATTTCTTTTTTAATTTTTTTCTTTATTTAAGCATCTTGATTACATATATGATTGTGATTAGGTTTCAGTCATGTAAAGAACACCCCCCCTTCACCAGTGCAACATTCCCACCATCAATGTCCCAAATCTCTCTCCATCCCACCCCACCCCCACCTGTACTCTAGACAGACTTTCCAGTTCCCTCATTCATTCACATGATTATGGTAGTTCTCAGTGTAGTTATTTCTATAACTGCATTCGCCACTCTTTGTGGTGAGCTAGAAGTTCCAGCCCTCCTCTCATTGTCTAATTTTTAAAATCTTAGAATATTAGACTGAGGATAAAGCTCAGGAATAAGGAACTTGACTTGCCTATGTGAGGCCCTGGGTTCTATCCTGACTCTGCAAAAATAAATATGTCCTAGATTATGAATTAAAAAGGATCGAGTTCCTTATTGAATAGGGAAGCAGAGGAACTCATAATGCCATAATATCCAAGGTGAAATAAAATCCCCTTTACTAGAATTTTTAAATATCATGTTTGTTTGTCCTTTGACCCATGTCACTGTTTGAATCATCTTTCATGGACACCAGTATTCATTTGGTCATAGATCCAATGTGCACTGAAAACATAAGTGTTATTGACCTTCTGAATCTTGCTTTGTCCTCTGTGAAGAGTATTTGATTATTGTATGCTGGTGCCTGTCAGAGTATGAGCCCCTCCTCACATTTTAGTGGTGTTTAAATTCTGTGTACTTATTTTTTCCTGGTATTTATATGACCTTATATTATGGTAACATTATAAAATTCATGAGTCTGAGAGTTCAACCGTTTACAGCAGTTTACAGCAATATAATCACCAAGAACTTCTTCTTTCTAATACTACTGCATCTGGCACACCCATCAGAAAAAATTGGGGGGCCACATCTGACAATATGCAGGGCTTACTCCTATCTCTGTGCTTAAGAATTCACTCCTAGACACATCAAAAGAGCCTATGAGGTGCTGAGCATTGAACCCAATTTGGCCACATGCAAGACAAACACTTAACTTGCTGTACTGTTTCACTGGCCCGTACTTTTTGTTCTTGGTACCCAGAACAAAACCTAAATCTTACAGATGCATGGCATGCTCTCTACATACTGTGGCATCTTTCATTTCTTCTGGATTTCTCCCAGTCCCCATTACCACACACAATTAATCTCTCCCTTAGATGGATTTTTCCACTCCCAACTATGCTATTCTTTGAAGCCTCTAGCCAAATCATCTCTTTTTCCTTTAGCTATTAAAGGCCCATGATCATTATGAAGAATTTAAATAAAATATTTTATTGAAAATTTTCTTAATTCAAAAGCCTCCGTGAAAAATACCATGAAAGCTCTTTCTCAGGATTTAGTAGTCACAGTGCATCTGTCATAAATGTCCTAACTAAAATTTTTTTTACTATATATAGAAAATTTTTTCTTTTTCTTTTTCTTTTTTTTTTGTTTTTTTTTTTTTTTTTTTTTTTTTTGGGTACACCCGGCAGTGCTCAGGGGTTACTCCTGACTCCATGCTCAGAAATTGCTCCTGGCAGGCACAGGGGACCATATGGGGCACCGGGATTCGAACTGATGACCTTTTGCATGAAAGGCAAGCGCCTTACCTCCATGCTATCTCCCGGGTCCCAACGAAAATTTTTTCTATATACAGAAAAAGCACTGGGCACATTTGCAGGTCTCTATAGATTTAGTTTCAGTAGATGTGTCATCTGATCTGTTTGCTTTAGGTTTTGCGTATTATTATTATTTTTTTTTTGTATCACCTGGCAGTACTCAGGACTTTTACTCCTGTCTGTGCTCAGTGACACACTTGGTGGTGCTTGGTTGAACATATGTCATTCAATATTTCAAATTTAAGTCAACCACATGGAAGGCAAGCACCTTAATGCCTGTATTATCATTTCAGACCTTGCTCTGATTTTTATGTCTTAGCCTTTTAGCGTCTGTTTGGTTGGAATTGGGGCTTTGGGTAATCTCCCTCCACAGATTTATTTATTTCTACTAGATATTCATGCAACTATGTTTCTCCCCATATATAGCAATTCTTAAAAACATTGCTGGGGAACTGTTAGGGCCACTACCAGCAACTCTGAGTGGGGATCAGTTTGGTGTTAGTGATAAAACTTGAAAAGCTAAGTCAATTGAGCCACAACCCTAGTTATGGGTTTTAAAAAATGTTTGAAACTTTGTTTAAACACTGATTAACAAAGTTATTCATAATAGTTGTTTCAGGCCTTTAATGTTCAACACCAATCATGGCACCAGTGTGACCTTTCCTATGCCAATGTCCCCAGTTTTTACCCACCACTGAAGCCTGTCACCTTAGCAGGCACAAAATAATTTACTTTGTATTGCTGTTATGACAAAAGTTACTTTATACTGCTGTTATAATAAAAGAGCAAATGAAATTATCAAAGGATACTTCGACAAAGTATATTTGACGAAGAGTCGGGAGGGAAACTGGAAATTTTGGTAGCAAGAAATATGCACTGGTAAAGGGTGTTATGCACTATATGACTGAAACTTAACCATGAACAACTTTGTATCTGTGAAAAAAACCCCAGAACTTAAACCTTATGAACAACCTTGTAACCATTGTGTTTAAATAAAGCAATTAAGGAAAAAAAGATACTTTGATTAAAGAAAATTTGTGAAAAATTGTTATAGCACACAATGGTGTTACTAAAGTCATTAAAGATTTACTGAGCTGGTTGGTGCTACTTGAGCCTTCTGTATTTTTGTTTTTGTTCATTGACATTAGTGGAATTCTATGCATTTTTTTTTTCATAAAATGTGCTATGCTCCTACTGGACTGTCAGTACTATGACATTTGGAGGTGTTAAGCAGCCATCTATGGCTATATACTCCAGGGCCTTTGGAACTGGGACCTTTGGGACAATTTCAGTGGCTTGGTGTCTTTTCTGAGATTAGTTGTGGAGCAGTGTCATTTATATGCCAGAGGATGCTGTGTGTGTATGTGTGTGTGTGTGTGTGTGTGTGTGTGTGTGTGTGAGAGAGAGAGAGAGAGAGAGAGAGAGAGAGAGAGAGAGAGAGAGAGAGAGAGGGAGAGTGATATTTTGGGCCTTTTCGCAGGACTGGGACTCAGCCTGCTGTCATACACAAGTAAAATCACTTTTTACGTTCATCTTTGCTGAGTTCATTAGTACAAGCACCTTTAATTATGTCAACCCTGACCTTCAGGTGATTTATGTTGAACTCTAGCTAATAAAAATGGCAGGGAAAGCAGCAGAGGAATAGAAGCTTGGCTTTCTCACTAAGATCCAAGAAGCCACTCAACATGCCCTAGCTGAAATGCACTTTCCCCCCATGACTTTGTCTGATTTCTTGTCTGAAACTGCAAGCTGAGATCCCCACACAGCACACCCTCATTCAGAGAAGACTCTGAATTCACTTTTATGATCATTTTCCAGACTTGAGGTGCCCGCATTACTCAGAGTATAAATTCCAACCCCAGCCTCAATGAGAATAAAGAGGAGATTATGAATTCTATGATTCTTGGAAGTGCATGTTTTTGGAAAAGTAACAGGATTTGCCAAAAATGTTGACCTTTGGGCTCTAGAGAATGACCTGTAGTGTCATTCTCTCATAAACCAAAAGCACTAGCTGAACATGAAAGTTCTTAAAGTGACACGAGATGTAATCACTGTGTTTTCCAGTCCATAGGAGGAACTGATGCAGGTTTGCTATTCCCACTGTCCAGAGGCAGATATGGAAGTGCCTAAGAATACTGGACTGGACATAGGTCTTTGGGTTGCTTGGATCTGTTTTGTCAAGTTGATAAAAGATGCTGAAACTTCATGAGGAGAAGCTGGTCATCTTCACTTCACCACTCAACACCTAGCCATGACTCTGAACTGCTCCATTGCAATTGTAAGAACCTTGTGTCAACTACTCAGAGGGAAAACTCCTGCCCTCTGTGTGTGAATTCTTGGCTCAAAGACCACTTCTGTATGGCATGATTTTAAGCTGTGATGTGAGGTGGCATTCTGCTTCCAGTGTCTCAGATGAGACATCTGAGAAATAGGGGTTCAGTTGGGCTGGGGGTTTGCACCCGAGGTCACCTACTTAAAGGTTTCATCTAAGATACCTACTCTCATATCTCTCAGAGGAGAGGAGGAAGGGAGGTGATTAAGAGTCTTGTTATGATTATTTTCATATTTATTTTTTATTCAGGTGTCTACACTAGATCTGCAAGCCCTCACTATTTCAACATTAATCCCACCACCCTTCATTACTGTCTCTAGGCTCTCTTGCTACATACTTAACATAACCCGTGTCCTTAAAAACAAAGTGAATTATTGTAGTTTGGGTTAAATGCTTCAATATTGATGGCTCTGCGATTTATATATATATATATATATGTATATATATGTGTGTGTATTATATTTCTACACCCAATACCCCTGACACTTGTCCGTTACCTCTTGTCTGCCTCTTTCTTTTTTGACCTTTTCAATTCTATAATTTAAGGTGAAGAGTTTACCCATCTTTGATACTTTGCATTCCCTTATCATGGTATTCTATATGCAACAAGTAAGTGAGATCATTTGGTATTTGGCATTCTTCTGATTTCACTTACCATGACATCCCATAGTTCCATCCAAGCTTCAGGGAATTGTATTATTTTATCATTTCTTCTTGCGTTTGCTTGGCCTGTTTTTTATTGAGATGAGGCACAAGGAGCCATTTTAAAGGAAAGAGTTTGGTGGCATTTGGCTCAAGCTCAAGGTGATGCAATCACCCCTTTTCTTTTCAGAATGTTTTATTTTTTAGAATATGAAACTACTCTCTGGTATTCTAGGGGAGGGTGATAAAGTGATCAGAGAAGGGAGTATTGAACCCAGGGCCTTTCACTTACAGGAATGAGCACTATAATTTGAGCCTCATAACAGTGCTTTCCTCACCACCCCCATGAGCTTTGGTGCCAAGTGAGAGGGAGAAAGTGTGGAAGACTTCAGCTCAATCCTGGTGAGGGCAGAGCTACAAGTACACTAGCCTGTCAGGATTGCTCTAGGGACTCTCTCAGAAAACTCCTGGGTATGAAGAGATTTTTGACCTGAAATTCAGCACTTTGAGAAAGTCAGATCTTCTTTAAGAAAACCAGAGCTTCTGGACTGTTCATATTCCTATTAGACCCCATTAGAAAGTGACATTTCAACATTGTTTTCTCAGCACTACTTTCCCTAATGGGACTAAGCAACAAATGTTCTGGGTTGAATCCTATGCATTCATGGATCTTCTTGCTCTTTGAAGGGGGATGTCTTGTTGATCAGTCCCATCCTCACACCCAACTTGGAGCCATCAGGATGGTTTCTGTGGGAGACTGCTCTAGTCTGCACAACATGGATGCCATCAACCATAGTCTCTCTCTGTGGAAAAGTTCCACTGAGTTGCTTACGTGACTGCTGGCAGGTTTTAGCCCTGAGCATAAAGGAAATATTGCTACAAAAAAGTAGCCCCTTGTGCTATTAATCATAGGGCCATGGAGCTGGGGGCAGGGTGCAAATAGCATTTTCTTATATCTCTAAACCCTGCTAGGTTAAAAGTTGTTGGAATCAGCCACTAAGTTATGTCTACTTTCTCTCCTCTCCTCGCTGCCTATAGGCTGTGCTTTGCCAAAATTCCTTGATAAAAGTGTAACTCTATCCCCTTCCCTTTCTTGGCTAAGTACCCATAGTAAGCATATGATTGATAGAGAAACCTGTTTGAATCAACCAATGCCTAGCTGCCCAGTAGTTAAATGTAAAATGCCTTTGTCCATTTTTGGTGATGTACCTGTATTTGAAATGTAACTGAACAAAAACTTTTCATTGTAACCAATAGTCCTCAAGACCTGCCTCCCTTTGTGTGAAAAGTATATAAGTGCTTACCAATGCTTAATACATTTGCCCTTGATCAGATTTTAGACTTGGGTCATTCTTTCTAACCAATTTGGATTTTTCTGTAGATATTTCGGGTTGGGCCGGCTTTAGAAAAATCACGAACCGATAGTGGCATTCACCCCCGCTGGCAGGGATCCTCAGAACACCGCAAACCTCAGGTTTCTATTTTCCTGGTTGCAAGGCAGGAGTTAATGCCAGGATGTTCCTGATTTTCATCAGGTAATCAACACCCCTCCCTTCACCTTTAAAAGTGGTGACTTTGGAGAGCAAGGACTGGTATGGCTCCTGAAAAGCCTCCATTGGGCAGCTAGGACAGGACGGGAAAAGGCACCCCTTCCACAGATAGAAGAGGAGAGTTTCAAGCAGGACCACCTAAGACTAGAAACGTGCGGGTCTATATTTGAATTTGCTGAGTACAAATGGGTAGATCCTGGTCCCCATGGCAATGTAACCCTCCTCTTGAGCTTCCTTTGTCACCACAGGCTCTACCCAGTGACCAAGCGTGCCTGAGGTAGAATGCTGGTAAGGAATGAAGCCGGGTGGTTGGAGAATATGTAAGAATATATATATGTATATATCTACAAGTCTGCACAGTAGGCTCAGAGGCCAGATGATCTGGGTTTAAGAAATCTTTGTCTCAGTCTTTGGCTTTTCCCTCTGCTACTCTTGGGCCTTTGGCTCTGCCTTCGACTCCTCATTCATAGTCATTGTTCTCTGTCTCTTGCTCTTCTTTTGACTTTGACTTCTCTTTCTGTGGTATCACTTCATGGACCCGCTCTTCCTTCTCTGCATACCTCACATCCTGCACCTTCTGTCCGGTGCTTTTCCTCTCCCCATAAGCCTTTATTACCCAGTATAAGACTAGTGGTAAGAGAAATATTATCAGTATAACCAGGAACCAGAAACGTATACCCTTTTCAGAAGAACTGTTCTCCTGGGTGAAAAGGTAAGGATATTTCTGTGGAGGAGAAAGGACAGTGGTTAGGGCTACCAGAAACCGCCCAGCTGCCCATCTTTGACTCAGAATCCCTTCTTCCTGCTCCTAGAGATAGGAAGGCCCCACTGGACATGTCCACATGTCCACAGCTCTTGCCTAGTTCTGAAGAATAAACCCACCCACTCTGAGCCCTCATCCCAGGGGTCTCCAGGTAGCTGTATGGGGGATACAGATTATAGATCCCCCCCAACCCTATCAGGAAAGTCATGAAGAGGAAGCATGGGGGCCTGCACCCCTGAATTCCTTCTTCCCTTCCCCTTTAGGTTCTCTACAACTATGGAGGAATCTCCTGGGTGGATTCCCATGCTAGGAGTTTAATAGGACCTGACTCTACTTTCACAGTTCAGAAACCTCTAATTACAAAGCAAGAGATTTGTTAGGGCCAAGGAGGAAACCTGAATTACAAGAGAGACCAAGTGGGTATGTCTGAGCTGGGAGTAGTTGTCTATGGAGGGTCTCACTGGGCTTGGACGGTTGAGAATATGCTCCAGTGGCAGAGACCAGAAATAGGGGAAGAACTCCAGGAGTGGGAGAAAGGCCAGCACAGACAGGGATCATTGGGACTCCTGTGGGGGGCAGATCCAGTCACACAGCACAGGTTCTGTGGCTTTCCCAGGGACACCCCAAGAGGCTGCAGGGTCCAGGGAAGGGTTTCAAGCAGCCTTGACAAGACTGGAGCATCTTTCAGGTAGGCTGTTCCAGGTGATCTGGCAGTCACTATGGAATGGATGGAGGGACAGAGGAGAAGGGACCAGTGAGGGGCTTGTCAGTGGTTCAGGCGATGATAGGAAGGGCCTGAATTAGGCGGTGGTGGGAGGGTGAAGGGGCAGAGAGCCCAGAATAGAGCCTGTGTCTTATTGTCCTTTGCTTCCCCTCCCCACCTAGTGGGGGGCTTTCCTGGGACAGCACCTCCCCAGGGTGAGAAAAGAGGGCGCTTGGGATCCCTCGGGGTGCTGATGCTTGGTACTGGCTAATATTAGTCGCTGCCTCCAGAAGGCATTTCCCACCTCCCTGGGGTCTGGTGATTTCTTCCTTTTTCCTTCTTTCACTCCTACATGATCAGCCCTGAGAAGCGGTAGAAGTTGTGCCAGCTCATTGCTATGGGAGGGGCAGATATAAAGGGATTGACGGGGGCAAGAAGAATAAGGCCTCCAGGGGACCATCTCTCCATAACCCCAGATACATGTCTCACCAGCCAAGTAGGGCATTTACTCACAGCATAGGGGCACTTGAGCTTGTTCCTATTTCGTATGAAGTTATAGGAAGTGGACTTCTTGCCCACAGGCTCCATCTAAAGAGAGAGAAAGGTCAGCCTGATTCTCTGCAGAGCTGAAGCATTCTGCCCATTCATGGGAGGGAGAGAACAATATTCTGCATCTTTGCAAAATAGTGGTGTGAAACTAGAAAAAAGGCCATGGCAAATATTGGCAATCTGGGGTTGAAATCGGACCTGACTTTTACCACAGAGTGACAGGTCAGCACAAGGTGGGACCCCAAATCAGTACTATGAATTCACTCAGAGGAGCTCCAAGTCCCAGGACAGAATATGTGGTCCAAGTTTTTGGCCAGTGAGCTGAATTGCAGAACCTATAAGACAAGGCCCATGCTCTCCCTTCAATTCTGGGTGCTGATGAATATACACTACATTCCATTTTTTGTTCTATTTTGTGAATTTTTTGTTACAATAGACAGTATTCAAAATTTGCTCCTGACTCTGGGCTCAGGATTCATTCCTGGTGGTGACCTTATGTGGTGCCAGGGATCAAAGACTGGCCATGAGCCAGGAAATCTCTTGAACTCCTATACCAGTTTTATGTTTACCAGGTCTTTGAAAGCTGTCCATTTCAGGAGCTGAACAATTTTAAGAAAACTTTGAAAACATTTCTCTTTATCATAATAGGGTTATTACACTTGTCATGTCATCATTAAGAAATGGGTACTTTACAGTATGGAAATTTCTCAAAAAAATAGGAATAGAACTCCCATATGGCCCAATTTGACATCTATGGAGAATGTTGTTAGGGAAATAACTACTAGAAGGACAATGTTAATGAATGAAGAGAAGTAGAATGTCTTGAATACAGGCAGGGGAGGGGGAGGAGAAAGATCGGGGTATCAGTGGTGGGAATGTTGCACTGGTGAAGGGAGGTGTTCTGTTTATGATTGAAACCCAACTACAATCATGCTTTGTAATTATGGTGCTTTAATATAGATTTTATTTTGAAAAAGAGAACTTTACAGTATGGAAATTTCTCAAAAAAAAAAAAAAAGGACTAGAACTCCCATGTGGCCCAATTTGACAACTATGTCCCAAACACAAAAACATTCATTCAAAAGTATATATGGACACCTATGTTCATCCTTGAATTTAGTACAATAGCCAAGGCATGGAAACAAGTCAAATGCCCAACTACAGATGAACGGATAAGGAAGTATTGAGATATGTTTTACACACACAATGGAATGCTTTGCAGCTCTAAAACAAAAATCATGTAATTTGCAGCAACATGGATGGAAATAGAGTATCTCATTCTGAATGAGTCACTCTGAAGGAAGGAACAGATACTGAATTATCTCACACATTTGTATGTGATAAGATATACACAAGATAGCAATGAAAGTCCAAAGGCAACATAATCAGAGAACTGATCCAAACAGTTGAATTGGGGGGATGGCGAGAAAAAGAGGAGGCTGGGGTTCTTGGGGGAGGGAGTTGGGTGCACTGATGATGGATGTGATGCTTAAATTATGCGTATGATAAATCATGCTTAACAATGTTTTAAACAATAGAATCAATAAAAAATTAAAATAAAGCAATGAGAGTTTTCTTGTGAGATATTTTGCTTTTCTTACTTTTTCACTTGACTCTCTCAAGTAGTGCCAATGGTTCACAGGCCACTCCAAGTGATATTCTGCCTGGATGCATGTGTAGGTCTTATGGGCCAGAACTATGCCTGAAGCTGTGGCTCCGTGGTTATGGGGCCCTAGGAACACACTCAAAGATGCAGGTCATCACCACCACTAATCACTAGACTATCTTCAGGGCTCAATTTTATGACTTCACTAGATGGAAATGTTTCCTTGAAACATTCCTAGGAACAATTTGGATTAAGAGAAACTTTTGATCCCAGAAACCTCCGAGAGTGAGCCAGAAGCTGCTATCTGTTAGCAGTTACCCTTAGCTAGTGGTCTGCCTCGAGTGTGTGGATGGTGGAAAACCTGTCCCTGATGTGCAAACTCTCCACTGAGCTTTGAATCTCCAGCTATCCTATAGTCTCTTCCATGTCTGTCTTAACCTCATCGCTCCTTAGTTTCTGCAAGGGTGGACAGAGAAAGACTCTGCCAGCTAATGATGTCCCATGACCTTGCTTTCTCTCGGTTTGGAGCCTCCTCCATATGTTCCTTGGTGACTCTGGAGGAAGAAGGGCTGCCTAGATCTGGGAGAGAAACTGAGGAGTTGGGGTCCTGCTCAACCAAGAATGAGCTATTTAGAACAGAGCAAGTAACTTAACTGCTTTAGGTAAAGGTGGGCATTCCATCCTGTGCAGATGTCTGCACCTTTGGGTGTTGGGACCATCAGAGGAAAGGATGAAATTAAACGTAGGGGTGATCAGGAGTTGGATTCCACCTTTTAGACAGTGTCACTTCTACTTTCTTAAGGCTGAGGGACTTCAATCCTATTTTAACCAGACACCTAGTGACATAACAGACACTAGAGGACAGGCTGATTGATTACAGTGCTATTCTGGGACCTCAGGAAGCAACTGGTGTGGAGGAAGGCAAAGAGTCTGTGGGTCTGATGAGCCTATTGGTGTCTCCTTTCTATTGCTAGTTTTCTCCCAAGGCAAAGCCTGCTCTTATATCTCCTATCCTTCATTGACCCTTTCCTTCAAGTCACCTCTGCCATCACTCCTGAGAACTCCAGGAAGAGCTGGGAGTAGTCACTGGCTGCATCCCCCAGCTTCTTCTCTCTACCACTCATTCTACAACATCTTCAGTCTCTGTCCCTTTATTGAAGTTCTGGTTAAGGTCATTCATGGCCATTATAGAATCAGATCCTCTGGGCTCTTTTGTTGCTGCCTTCTTCTATCTTGATTTCTCAATATCTCTTGTCAAAGTGAGGCCTTCCTCTGGAAACATTCAATTCTCTTAACTGTGAACATAGCAGTCTACTATTTCCCTCTCTCCTCATCTGCCTCTGGGGTCAAATGTTGGAATGAATGGAATAGGACTTGGTAGTTGGACCAGTACTCATTTCTATCTATTCTTCTCTGAGAGCTCTCAGTTGAACTCATGGTTTGGATGAGTTAATTACCTCTATGATAATCACCTACATGATAACTATCTCTATGATGATCATTCCCACAAGTTTTTGAAGTTCATCTTAAACTAACTCTGAGCTACAAACACAGTCCTTAAGAATTTTCTGGTACAGGGTTTCCTTCTTTTTCACATGTTCAACATTAGTTTTCATATGCTTTGGTTAGACATTTGGAAATGCTAAAAATTATGCTAAAATGGATAGGAATAGGGTTCTATTTTGGGGGATGAATAACCTGTACCTCTGGATAGATGTCTGGAAGGCAGCTCACATTTTGTATCCAAAATAGAGCTTGTCACTGTCCCTCCGAAGTCTATTTCAAATACATCTTTCTCTTTCTCAGCTCAGCATCTACCTAACCACTTCTACCTCCTATTACAGGCACAAAATTGGCTCCTCTTTACCATCATCCATCAGCCAGTTCAATTTATAGCTCAACAAAGCCCTTTGTCTCTCCCTTTCATTCCCATACCTGCTGTCACTCTCTCTAGTTGTCCTGGGTGTTTTTTATTCTAGATTGGCCTTGACTTTATTCTGTCTATTCCTATCCAGTGTCATAGGGTAAAACATGATCTGACTGTCCAGTGTTGGTCATCTATGTCCCAATCCCTCTCTTTCCTGACCCCTATTCTTCTACCTTCTCTTCAGTCACACTGGCATTTCTGCTTCTTAGGTGCTTCATAAGTTTTCCTGACTTAGAATTAAATGGGGTCTGTTGCCACTTCCTGGTACATTCTCAACCTATATGTCTCAATGCCAGACAACCTCAGGGCAATGGAGACTTTGTTCTCATGTCTCTCTATCATAGGCCTCTCACTCCCATCCTAGTCCTCTCTCACATCAGCATCTTTCAATTTTTTCAAGCTTCTTCCAATACCAGAAATTAACTTTGTGGTTCATTTGTTGTTTTAAACCTGATTTTCCTTGCTAGAGTGTAAGCTTCGCAAGAACAGGGATGTTTGTTTCTTTGTTTTCTGGTAGGTCAATACCTGTCACAGTACCCAGGGCAAAGGATGCCGAGTCACAGTTTCTTGTGTGTGGATGGAGAAAGTGAAGTCACAGACACCTGTGTAATCAGACTCAGAAGGAAGAAGGCCTGGGTTTGGCATTTAGGAAAGTGAGAAGTTTAGCTATGTATCCAAAACTCACCTTCTCGAGTCAGGCTTTGCTGTTCTTAGCAAAGTAGAAAATAACAGAATGGGGACAAAATAGGGGGCAGCAAAGGGGATGAAGGACTCCCCCTGCAGCCTGCCTAGGGGAAATAGCTTAGGCTTCCTTTGGTTGGTGGCTCTACTTTGAGTGACAGCAGCATAAAGAGAAGGGAGGTAGAAAGGGCCAGCTAAATTAAGGGATGAGTGAGAACAGTCCAAAGAAGCCTAGGGCTGCCTGAATCTCTCACTCCTGCTAGGATGCTTTGCCAAGTGCAAATCAGAAGTGACTGCCAAATCCGTGCAGTCCAGTCCTGAAGACTGGTATGTCATGCTAAGAGGCCTGACTTTTCTCCCCCAGGGAGGGGCAAGTCTTGGAAGTTCCAAAGCTGGGGCATGACTCAGTCAGACTTTGCTTTAGTCAAAGGGATGTGGTTGGCGAGGAGATGAGATCTGAGGAGATGAGATCTAAGGAGAGGTGAACTGATGCCTCACCCCCGGGTACAGATAACTTACCTGAGCCCTGCCCTTTCCTGGGCGGGGCTTTGGGATCCGAATATTATGTTGACCTTACCTGCAGACCCTGCCCATTTTCGGCCCTTTGGCCTTACCCCTTTGGCCCGTCTGGATTCTGGCCAACATGTAGGTCAGAGGTGACATGGATAATAGGAGATGCAGGGCTAGCTTGAATGGTAGGAGCCACATCTGATGGCTAGGGCTGAATAAAGATGTTATCTCTCATGAAGCCTGCCTGTGAGTGAGATTTCTACCTGCCTCTGTCATGAACCTCCAGATCCTCTGGTTAGTGGGGGCTGAAGCCACATGGCCTGGGATGGCGGACAAAGGCCCTCACCTCCATCCAGCACCATCCTAAGAGCTGTTTTACTTTAGTGAACAAGTCTGTACTACTCTCTCACCTGACAGAGTCATGGTATGCTCACCTAAATGTACCCCCAGATTAGTGTCAATCTTAGGGAATGAGGTCCAGGTCCTGAGGTTAATATTTTTGTTTGTTTGTTTGTGAGTCACACCCTGCAGCTCTTCAGGCTTACTCCTGGCTCTGTGCTCAAGGATCAACATTGGTGGGGTTCAAGGAACCCTATAGGGTATCTAGTAGCCAACCCAAGTCAACTGAGTACAGGCAAGAACCCTACCTGCTGTACTTTCTCTCCAGCCCCTAGTCCTGAATTTAATTTTAAGTCATGTTTTGTCTGTAGTATCTTCTAATTTTTTTATTTTAATAGGGGCTGATGTATTTAGGGATATAAGGGGTTACTACAAAATTTTGATGAAGGGAACCAACACCCATATAAATAGCACCTGCACCCCATTCCAGAGTATTTCCTGACTTAGAGGTCCCACTATCATCTGCTTCCATTATGATACACTCTCCTATTAGTGCTTAGGAATTACTTCTGTATCTATGCTCAGGCATCACTTCTAGTACTATACAGAGGCTCATATGTGGTCTTATGAATAAAATCAAGGCTCAGGACTGTGTTCAAGGCAAGTTACTTAACTCCTGTCCTATTTTTTTAGTCCTTGGACTATTATTTTTTTGTTGTTCTAGAAGTAAAAGGACCCTCTATATAGCTTTATGGCTAAGGTATTTTATTTTATTTTATTTTATTTTATTTTATTTTATTTTATTTTATTTTGGGGCCACATCTGGTGACACTCAGGAGTTACTCCTGGCTATGTGCTCAGAAATCATTCCTGGCTTGTGGGACCATGCGGGTCGTGGAGGGATCTAGCCATATCTTGTCCTGGCTCAGTCGTGTCAAGGCAAATCCCCTACTGCTGCGCCATCACTCTGACCCTAAGGTATTTTTAAATATTGGACTCTTTAATTTCCCTGAAATCATGTAGCACAGGATAAATCACTCTCCTATTCTGTTTGGCTTTACATTTAGAATATAATAGCCATTGAGTAATGATCAGTCTATAATATTACCATATGACTCCATAGCAATGATCACCCATAGTGTTTAGATCTATACTTTCTTACCACTTGCTCTTGAGAAATAAAGTTCAAATTGAGTAAGAGCTACTGTGTTGGAAGAGAAGGACAGAATTACATAACTTGTTTGTGGGCCCAGTAGGCCCTGTCCTGGATGACTCCTCTTATGACCAGAGAGCCCCAGGAGATTTCTAGGAGGCCCAGCACTAGACAACTCAGAAGAATGCACGAATGCACATTGATGGAAATGCTGGCTGTGAGAGGTAAGGGTTTTTTTATTTTTTTATTTTTTTATTTTGAGTCCTTCTTGGAACTTGTAAATTCCCTGGAGATGTCTTGGGGGAGGTGATGTTAAAAGAGAAATGAAGTGTCATGACTCAGCCACAGAAAGACACCAGACATCCAGACAAAAATATATTAATTAACACTTCCCTCCAGATTCTGTTTTGTAAACATGTATTAAAAAAAACTGCCTCAGAGCATGAGAGGAAGAGGACACAGATATTTGGGCAAGGATTCAGAACTTGGTGTGACAGAGAGTGAGGAGAGCAGTGTGTGTGTGTGTGTGTGTGTGTGTGTGTGTGTGTGTGTGTGTGTGTGTACGGGGGGTGGAGAATGAGAAGAATGTGACATTTAAAGGAGTAAAACACATAGAAAATAAAAATATGAGGAGGGCAAGACTAGTGATCTAGGACAAAATTCCCTGATGTGCTTCTCTGAGGTCAGAATGGGTTCTGAAGACAGGCGCTCAATGAGAACATGGGGTAAAGTCATGTGACTGCAGACCTAGAGGAGTTCCCTGCCTTGCCACCAATAACCAGCCTTAAACTCTAAGGACAGCTGTGTTTCACTCATGACACACACTCTGAGGCCACTGGGAACTTCACAGGGCTTCTCTGTAAAGCCAGACTCTACCCAAAATACTCCCAACATTTAAACAGAGGATCTCTACATCAGATGAATAATACAGCAGGAATACACATGTTTCACATGTGGCTGACCTAACTTTGATCCCTGGAACAACCTATGAGCCTCTGCTGGCAAGGAGTAATCTCTGTGTACAGAGCCAAGAGTAAGATTGACTGTGATCCTGATCCTCACCCTTCAAAAAATAAAAATAAACAGAAGACCCTACTTACATGTCTGCTTATCCTGCTGAACTATCTTCAGAAAACAATAGAGATAATGATAGAAAATAAACATGAACAACAATCTGATAGTTTTCAGATCAAAGTCTTATGAAAATTGAATTTAACCACAAAAACAAGATGGGGAAAAGTTTTGGCACTTGGAAACTGAACACAACTCTTATAAATAAAAAATTGATCAGAGAGAAAATAAACAGAAATGGAAATATGCTCAAAACGATTGAGAATGAAGAAGCAAACTAGTACAACATATGGGACTAAGCAAAGGCAGCATCAAGCTTGTGGGGGGAGTAGGAGGAGGAATTTATAACAATACAGGCCTACATTATGAAAGAAAAAGGCTCAAGTCAACAACATAAATACACAGCTTAAGAACCTAGTAAAGGAACAACAAATAAATCCCACTAGTAGTAGAAGGAAGGAAGTAACAAAAGAGCTGAAATTAGTGACAGAAAAATTAAGAAAACAATCTAAAGGGTTAATTAATTCAGGATTTGGTTCTTTAAGAGCGTAAGTGACACAGACAAAATCATGAGAAAAAAATAATACAGAAAAAAATTCCAAATAAATCAAACAGAGATGAACTGGAGAAGTTACAACAGACCCCTGAGAAATATAAACAATCATGAGGTTATGTTGTTAACTCTGTAATGTGAGTCAGCTGGTTCTGAGACCCTGATTGTTATTATTATTATTATTATTATTGTGCAGGGCACTGTCTTCATATCATAGCAATTTTCTGAGTTCTGCCATGTTCACTGACTTTTAGATGCTTAGATTTATTGCTGCAAATAACCAGAGAGAGAGACGGTGAGAGAAAGAGTGAGAAAGAGAGAAAAAAATGGGGTAGATCTAATATTTTTATCCAGTAGAACTGAATACGATTATTCCCCTATCTTATTAGGACTTTACTGAATGAAAGAAATGTTAGATGAAAGATGTGTGTCATTTTGAGCTTCAGGGGAAAAGACTCTCACCCAGGATGTTGATCATTGTGGAAAACAGTACCCATATCTATGGGGCCCATGTGACACAGACACTCACCATGTTGTTCCAGAGAGCAATGGCCATCTCATTCTGAGTAAATGCTGAGAAGTGGAAACAATCCTCAGAGAAGAAGACAGAGTCGATCTCTCCTTGCTGTAAGGAAACTCAAGGGAGTTATATCTTCCTGAGAGAAAGGTCCCTTCCCCGTTCTTGCAGGATTTCTGGGCATCCCTCCTTTCATCCTTTGAGTTCTACTACCAACAGATATTAATGCGGGAACTCAAATTTTTGGGAAATACACTGGAATGATTGAGGTTCGCGATCCTTCCCCATTTCTGTTCAGTATTCTAGCTTGCCCCGACAGCTAAGAAACAAATTATGTTTCCAATCTCTACTAATCCATGGAGTAACTAGCAAGCCAAATTATTATTCATTTCCTCTTTTTGTTTCCTGAGATATTTAAGCTCCAATCAGACCCAAAGCAGGAGAAAAGAGGAGAGAGAACAAAAGAAGCAAATCCTTTGGGAAATTCAATCTGAGGAAAATGGTCACCATAACTTCCCTCCAAACCCCCAAGGATAAGGTAGGTGTGACCACTGTAGAGGCAGGTCTTCCCAAACCACCTACTACGTACTTCATTCTGTGGAAAAACTGCTTTTCGGAAGGTAGGCTGTAAGATCACCACAAAATCATTCTGACTTTTGAATCGTATCTTGGAAGACAAGTTGGTGAGCACATTCTGGGGGTGGGGGTGGGAAGAGAGACAGTTCAGCCAGGCTGTATGGATATCTTCTGGCCCTGTTTCCTTGGGTGGTCGGTGACAAGTCACCTCCCAGTCCATTCTTAGGGATGGAAACTTCCTGAAGGACTCCCACATGCACATGTACTTGTTTACCCAAGTAAATCTTGAAGTCTCTGAAAATCAGAGTCAAAATTCTCCCTTCTATTGAGCAAAGAAATAATTTAAAAAATTACCCCCAGGTAAATGGAGGCAACATCTTGGTATTGACTCCCTATATGCATGATTTAGGATATGTACCTGTGGTCATTGTGCTTATTATGCCATAGTGGGAGCTGGTAAAGGGATATATTGGAGGTGTTTGTTCTCAGGAAGCTGTGACCTACTTCATCTGCCCTCTCAATCACCAGCCAGGACGGGGGGGGGGGGTGCAGATGCGAAACCGTGAGAATACCTTGAGGGTTTCAGGACAGTGCAATACAGGTGAGAGAAGGGATGAAAAGGTATCAATGGGGGAAACCAAGGTAGGAAAATTACTTGAAAAGCAAGAAATCAGGTCCTGTGGGTGATCTTAGACAATTTGCAGAGCAGGAATGGAGGATGAGGCATGGCAGGGAGGCAGTTAGGAGAGCTGAAAAGAGCTCTGTGGATTCTCCCAGCCTCCCCTCTGAGATATATCCCTTGGTATTTTATTTTCCAAGATATTTCTGGGATGTCTGCCTGCCATTTAGAAGCTACCTGGCTCTCAGAATCCGCCCCACCAAAGTTGGAATCTTTGTCAGGAGCAAAGGGGTTCCCAGCTTGGGCTGTGGGATTCACCTGAAAGTCTGTGTTCAGTTTAATCAGTTCGCTCATCTTTGACTTATCCTGGAAAGTACTGAAGCAAGGGCAATCAGAGCTGTGAGAGAAGGAGAATAGGGAGAGGTTCCTGGGGACACTGGCTCTGCTTCCCAACCCAGGATTCCAATACAAAACAGGAACCCCATAAATAGCCTTTCAAATTCAGAGCCAAAGTTTGAAGCTAGGGCCATGAGTGCCAGTAGGGACTCGCTTGATCTGTGGAGGCAGGTTGGCACCTGATGCCAGGTTTCCTCTTGGGAAGGATAGGAGGGAGTGTCTGAGGTTGAGGAAGAGAGTTAGGGTGACCCATCTACATCAAACTCCTAGTGTCCCAGAGTCACCACTGTAACACTCGCACTCAGGTATTCTTTCAGAAAACTGGGGAGGGTCAATCACCTTGAGAGAACCTGCAAGGAAGAGTGGATTAAGATATGGGCTCCAGAGGAGCAACTCTCATGCTCAAGCCACTGACCTCACCTAGGGTGGTGGGAAGTTCTTGGCAAGAATGGAAACCAGCCAGCTACTTTCCCAGCAAATCCATTGGCCCCAAGATTGCCCTGTGTCCACTGTGGATATCAGGTTATTCACAGTGTCCAGAATGCTGGGAGACATTGTCACCTCAGATGCTGGAAGATTCCTGCCAGAGCCAGACCTGAATGGATTCTAGCTCCCCAAGGCCTTCTTGTCCTGCAATTTGCAACCTTAGTTCTGAACACATCTTCCCAAGACTGACTGCATTTTGTTGGAACCCTACATGTATGCATGCTTCCCCCAACACCTCTCCACTATCTTGAAAGATGAGTGATAAGAGATGTAGAGAAATTTGGTGCTGGGTGCAAGAGTGTCTATGTATGTATGTATGTAGGGGTGATTACAGCTTCAAACTGGAGAGTCGGGACCTATAGATGCTACTTTGGACAGGTCTGTGCTCTTACTCAAACACCCCAACATGCTGCAGAGTGTTTGCAAACATGGACCATGGAAGAGAACTTTTGTCAGGAGTGTTTTCTCTGGCTCTCACCTGACTTAAACTAAGTTGCATTCACAAAACGGACTTGATTTATAGTCAACAATAAGGAATTTGTCAGAGTGGTGTCCAAGTCCCTGGAATAATGGCTAATGCTCTCCCTCTGGACTGGATCACCTGACTGGATCTCACTCTGCTTGACTGAGATCCAGGTGATCCATCTACTTACTGAGATACCTTGGACTTGGCACATTTTCCTCCTTGGTTTTGGTATATTGGGGCCACCTGCATGATCTCCACCAAATTAATGAAGACTTTTGGAAGCTGTGGGGAAGAGAAAGGACTTCTGTGATCCCTGTCTGCTGTGGGAGGAGACATTGGTGTCAACTAGATATTAATCCCAAACCTATACCTCCTTCCACAGTCTTATGCTAAGTCTTAGTTGGAAGCAGAGATAGAGACAATTGCTTTGCCAGGAGTCTCCCAGAGACACACAGGCCAGTTAGTTCCAGACCCAACTCTTTATCCCCCCCAAAGTGCAGCCTGATCCAGTAAAAATTATCCCTCCCTGAACTCTGATTGGGGACCTTACAGTGACAGACAGTTGCCACCCACAATCCCACCCACCGGTATTTTCAGAGTAGAATCTAGACACGGCATTCCTCTCACTAAACCCTACATAACTGATGCCCACAGGGAGGAAATCTGGAGTGAGAAAATAGATTTGTGGACTGATCTGGCCTGGGAATGTACTTCTACTTTTTCCTACCGTACTTAAGATATCCAGGGTCTTCTCAATGTGCTGGGCAAAGATCTTAGAGGCATTTGGGTTCTGTAAAGCAATAAGGGGTTTTCCCAACATTTCAGCTTCCCCTCTGAGATAAGGACAAGAGCATTTCAGTTCCCAGCACTAAAGGGGCCTTGGGGTCAGTGATGGACAGAGACTGGACATGGAGGGGCTTTCAAAAGAAGCAACTAAGATGGGCAACTATACTCAGTCCTTAAAGTTGTTGAACAGTCTCTTGTACATAGTCACCCCTGATCCCTCTAGACATCCTTTCTACCTGGCATCTCATACGCCAAGGCTGAGTTGGACAGAACTGAATGCCCACCCCCATATCTAGTTCTGCCCATCATTCTCCAACAAAAAAAGCTCTAATGAATATGCACCTTTTCCTGGGTCCCCACAGTTCACCCTCCAAAATTCTATCTCTAGGATTCAACTCTAGGGTCTCCTTCCATGATCCACCATCCAACTGAAGACTAGTGAACCCTTTCCTAAAACGTGGTCCCGGTTAATCTTGGGGTGGTCTCCATACAAAAAGATGCTCTTATAAAACTGGTGATTTTCATAAGGAGAAGGCTTTCTGGAGCCATCCCAGCATAGAATGGCATTTAAATCTATATAGGTAGGGCTTGGGGCTTTTTCTAGCATTAGAGTTCCCTGAATGGGAAAGAGACTTCTCAATTTTTGGGGGGTTGGTTGTCTCTCTCTCTCACAGCTGAGGTAAAAAATGAGTTCTGCTACAAATAACAGTTGAATACCCCCCTTGTGTAAGATAACAGCAAGGAATAAATATTCTGAATAGGATGGAAACCAATCAACCAAACACCCTTGCCTCAGAGTTAGGTCAGCTGCCTTAGGACAGGAAGTGTTTAGAGTTACAACTTGCCAATATTTTCAAGTCTGGACATATTTCTCTGGAGAAATACCATTAGAAATAGGATTCCTAGTCAACAGTCAAGGTGGGTTAGCTCAGGATGTCACTAAAGGGCAGCAAGTCATATCTTGGTGACCCATTGAGGACACCATTTTGAGGTTTGCTGAATGAACTCTTCTCTCAAAACACCTCCATATGAACAGAGACTCTAAATAAAAGTAAAAGTGGGGCTACTGGGGTACACCTGCATCCAACTCATACCCAAAAATAGTCCTTATGTGCCTAAAAATCACTTCCTCATTTGACATTTTGGACTTGGGCTTCCTGGTTTTCCCTGACTGTTGGAAAACTCCTGTGTGAAATGCCAGGACCCTTGTTTTCTTAGTTGTTCCAATGGCCACTCAGAAGCCTACCTTATTAGTACAGAAATCACATAAATCATTGATCCCAATGAAGATTGTGATCAGCTTCCAATCATTTAATATGCTGATTCTCTGAGGTACAGAAAAAAATTAACTTTAGACCAGGGTGGGGACATGTACCTGCAGGTCCAACCCTCTCCCAAAGGCCTTTTGGCCTTGTTATACCACAACTAAGGGCAGATTTCTATGGCTAATCCTCATGCTTGGGACAAGGAATTTCCAGGAAAATGCATGTTAAGTGAGTGTATGTATTAGCACATGCACTCACACATTGACTCACTCTGGACAAGGACTATTTTTTACCTTATAAATTAGCTGAAAAAAATGTAATCCTTAGAAAATGATAAATTAATCTAACCCTGGAACATAAAGATGTAGAAGGAAGTCAAGGGTTAACTAACAATGCTTCTAGGAGCAAAGGCCTCAAGCTGCCAATTGCCTACTAGACAGAGTCCTGAGTCCAAGGAGAAGGAATAAAGAGAGAGTCCTGAATAGACAGAAAGGGAGTTATTGAGGCCTAGTGGACTCTACTTTCATGCAACCCAAACTCCTTTCATACAACTCCAGACTCCTGCCAGAAGGTAGACTACAAGGCTTGTGTAAAACTGAGAGTCTATTGTTTCGTTGATAACTTTAGAGACACTCAGTGTACAAGAATGAGGAGAAGAATCAAAAGCAGACTAGCTTGAGTAGCCTGAGATTATGTAGCATGGTCCTGAGAAGCTACTCCTGGAAACAGTGAGAAGCTTCCAGAGGTCAAAGCCAGCAATATCCCACCTCTCTGCATCTTCTCACCCTCACACAGTGACCTTTGGTTAGAGCCTAGTCAAGACCTTACCAAGAGGGCACCTTGGCCCTAAAACCTGCCTCCAGCTCTGGTTTGGCCAATGGATCTAAGTTTCAGAGGTGTTGAGGGGCAGTCTTCAGGAGCCCATCTCCTGGAGACTTGGCGTTTTGGGGACAGCCAGATGGCTATACTCACCGAATCACTTTCCATTCGGTCCATCAGGGTATAGGCCTGTTTTGGCAAGTCCCTGGCAGGGGCAAGAGATGGGGCCATTAGAGGTCCTCCAAAATAAGGACTCAAATGGGATGGTTTGTGTCTGGCAACAAGAAAGATTGCAGGAAGAAAAATGTTCAGTAATTTCTCCAAAATTTATGAATGGCTTTGGTTTCCTGAGAAATGTCTGCTTGGCACTAATCAAAGTTGTGCCAAGACCTTGAGATCCCATATATGTGGGACTCCAGGGCCAGAGAGATAGCATGGAGGTAAGATGTTGGCCTTGCATGCAGAAAGATGGAGGTTCGAATCCTGGCATCCCATATGGTTCCCAGAGCCTGCCAGGAGCTATTTCTGAGTGTAGAGCCAGGATTAACCCCTGAGCACTGCTGGATGTGACCCATACCTCTCCCCTCTCAAATGTGACTCTGTTTTGCATCTATCCTTTCAACAGCTCTTAGGTAGGACCTTCTGGGCCTTTCCATCAGGGAAGCATTTGTGTTGCAGACTCAATATTTTCAATGCTTAGTTTGTTGCCTGGTTTTATTATTATTATTATTATTGCAAATTTTTTGGGGGGACACACAAGGGATTAATCCTGGTTCTTCACTTAGGAAATCAATCCTGGTGGGGTTCAGAGGTCCACATGGGGGTGCTGGGGACTGAGTCTAGATTGGTCTTAAGAAAGGTAAGCATTTTACCCACTATAAATTTTTCTCTGGGTCTTGGATGCCTGTTTTAAAATAATTTCTATATTTGATCAAAATGTTAAAGATAGTCTTCATTTTTCTTCTTTACAGACTTGCTGACTCCTTTATCCTCTTTTTCTGTGCCTCCTCTAGTCCTTAGGTTTTCTCCTCTGTAGTTAATCAACTTCCTACCCCATTCCCTGTCTCCTTTCATCCTCTCAACAAAACAAGATGGGAGAGATAAATGCAAATACAGCAATTCTGCCTCCTCTCCCAGATGTCTGCCATAAACCACGTAGTTGTTGCTTCTAGGAAAGAGAAATGAATGTATACAGAATAGTACTCAGCGGTATAAAAAAAATCTGTACCTAACTCATAGCAACAGAGCAAAAGAAAAAAGTGGCAATAGAGAGTTCTACAAAGATAGACTTTAGAATGGAGACCATATCTGTAAACTCTATCTGATTAGTGGTTAATACCCAAAATATAAATAACTCATACTATACCCAAGCACAACCCAATCAACAAATGGGCAAAGTACTTTCAATAACAGTTTCCCAAGAAATCTGTAGGAGTGACCAACAGGAATCTGAAGAGACATTCCCGAAGTGCAGGTGATCAGGACAATGCAAACTGCAACCACTATCCCTTCATACAACAATCTTCAAGCTACTGATATGGGAAGAAGGAGTCCCCTTGGGGAAAAAATAGAGATTTGAATGCCATCAGCTTGAGGAATAAGCTCCAGATGGGGGACAGTTGGACTGTATAATAATAAATGGTGATTATAATATTTGCTACAGTAATAACAGTGAATAGGTATGTCTACATGGGCCTGCAAAGTCCAGCTTTTCTTACAGAAATATAAATTCTACCTGCTTGTGATGTTAAGGAACTGACATGGCTTCCTGTAGCTTGGCTCAGTCACGCAGTCCTGGACATGGGAGAGTCAAGCTAGTGTTTTGTTCTGGTGTGCACCCAAGAGTCCTTATACAAAACAGCAGCTACCATACACACTGTGCAGCAAATTAGTGAGCGATCATGCATTTCATCTCTACTCATCAGAGTTGTCAGCAGCAAAAATCCAAGGGACACAAAATACCATGACCTCTTGCTATTCCCTCTCCAGGACATTAAGGTTTATATGAACTAATCTATGAGAGCGGTTGGCTCAGGGTTGGGCACACAGGACGTACCCCATTCATGTACTGAGATTCTATTGCCAGCTGGGGCCACACTCCCAAATACTTCCCCTCACGATACTCTGCCCTGATACTGTTGTAAGTTTTCCTGCTCCCTTTATGATCATACTCAGCTACCCAAGTCCCTTCTCCATGTAAACTCACTGAGCTCTGGCCTTCTCCTCTGCTACATTCATCCCTGTCAACTCAGTCCATGTACCATGGGAATATCCCAGCACGTTCGGGTTGAACTGTCTCAAAATATCTTTGGGGAGGAAGGAGACAGAGAGTCCTGGTGAGAGAGAGGGCATGATGATGGGCACAGGTAGGGGGACAGGGTAGATCCAGATTTCCCCCAGGAATACACTACCCTGCCTGCTCCCTCCCTGGGGAATACACTGGTCATGGTGAGAGGTTGGCATGGCCCTAAAGTGAGAGTTACTCCACATGTTTACTTACTGGGCAATGTGGTCTGCTTCCACAGAGTCTTATCTCCTCCAATGCTAGGAAGGAGAAAGTTCATGTGTTAAAATCCATCCGATTTGTTCTACCACATGCCACCATATTCCCTAGTCAAAACTGAAGGACCTAAAACCTTTAGGTTTGAACTCAGTCTCTGTGAGCCTTGGAAACCCAGCCTTATCTCTAAAGGAATGACAAGACAAGCCCACCAATCTTAAATCTTTGAGGAGGCACTGATAATAAAAAAAATTAGCCAACAGTCTCACCTCCAGGAAAGGCCTCTCCAGGAGATGATTTGTCTATCAGTGTCTGGAGTGGCTCCCAAAGCTGTCTGTAAAGACAAAAGGAGACCTCTGCTGAAGGGGATCTAAGAAAGACCCCTTGGTCTTGATGACCTGAATTTACCTTTGAGGAATGGACAATGTCTGTGCTCCAGTTACCTTTGTGGTTCAGAGTACTGCATCTTGTCTTGTTCACACAGTCACCCTATCTCAGAGGACTCAAGATGACTGCTTTCAACCTCTTCATCTTTGGGCTTCCTTAAGTCAGATTACTGGTGGTTCTCTTGTCTGAACAAAGACAATGCTCTCTTCTTCTTGTCAGCTCTAGTGTTCAGCATCCTGTCCTGAGTTGTTGAGGATGCCTCTTTCTTTACTCCTGTCCCCCACTATGACCTTTCTGTGTGTCTATCTATGGTCAAATAGAACCCCCACCCTTAACATTTTGTGTTTACCATAATCTGGTCCCCATGTCTCTCTCTGGGTCATTTCTACTTTCAGTTTACAAAAACATTGGACTAAGAAAATCAATTCTATAGCATCCACTTCACCCCTTTAGGGATGCTAACCTCTCCACTTTCAGGGCAGATAGAAGAAACTGTAAAGCCTTCTTCAAGATCTTCGTCAGCTTTCAACAATACTTCCTCTAAACTGTTTTGTTTTTAAAGAAATTCCTTCCCAAATGTATGAAAATACCTTGTTCACCACAACATGTAAATCCATGTAAAGATTTTGAAATGTTCTACCACCAAAATCTCTCTGCACAGGTCCTACCTTGCCCCTTACCCGCACAGAAACATCACCAATCTGGTTGTTATTAGTTAAGAACCTGGTGAACATTTATCTGATCTTCTCCAAGTTCATATGCAGACTAAGAACATTCTTGCTGTTGGTTTTACAGAAACTAGTCCCAATATTTACGTTACTATTTTTCACCTTTTTGATTGTGTCTCCTCCCTATATTTTCCAATTAATTGACCTCTTTTTTTCATTTATTTGTTTGTTTGGGGGTTACATCCAGCATTGATTAGGGGTTATGCCTGACTCTGCACTCCGAAATCACTTCTGGCAGGTTTGGGAACCATATAGGATGCCTGGGATTGAACCCGAGTTGTTTGCATGCAAGGCAAACACTCAACCTACTGTGCTATCTATCACTCTGGCCCCGACCTCTTTTTATTTATTTATTTATTTATTTATTTATTTTTATATTTTTGGTTTTTGGGCCACACCAGTGACGATCAGGGGCTACTCCTGGCTATGCGCTCAGAAGTCGCTTCTGGCTTGGGGGACCATATGGGACACCGGGTGATCGAACTGCATTCCGTCCTAGGTTAGCATTGGCAAAGCAGACACCTTACCTCTAGTATCACCACACTGGCTCCAAAAGTGACACTTTTTTTTTTTTTTTTTTGGTTTTTGGGCCACACCCAGCGGCGCTCAGAGGTTACTCCCGGCTATCTGCTCAGAAATAGTTCCTGGCAAGCAGGGGTGACCATATGAGATACTGGGATTCGAACCAACCACCTTAGGTCATGGATCGATTGCTTGCAAGGCAAATGCAGCTGTGCTATCTCTCTACCCCCGACCTCTTTTAAATTAAAATTTTAAAATTAAATCACTATGAGATACATAGTTAAAATGCTGATAGCCGAGTTTCAGTCATACAGTGTCCTAACACCTTCCCTTCTGGATGGGCCTCTTCATCAGAGGCCATAGTTATATTTTTCCTCCTATGCCCTCATAATTGTTAAACTAATTCACCCACAGTAGTCCCTACATCATCAGGCAAACTGTACAGTTTTCAGGAAGAGGACAAGAAGTCCGTCTTCACTAGAGTGAAAGAGCACTGTAAAGAAATTGAGAAAGACTGAGCACTCTTAGTCAGGATCATGAAAGGGAGGTGAGTTCCCAGATTTAGGTGATCAACTGGGGTGAGGCTGATGCTTGGAGGAAGTGCCTAGAGACAACAAGAAAAGGGGAACCACTTCTCTCAGGAATGGAGGGGCTCATAGGGAGTTGGATTGAGGAAATTGGGAAAACAGGTTTTCTTGATTGCCTGATGATGACTCCTGCTGTGTGGCTATATTTCATCATCTAACAAGGTCAGATCCAGCCTGGCTTGGAGCCAGTGTGGAACCAAAGATGAATCTGTACAGGCCTTGACATGTGGCCCTGCTCAGCTCTCCCAACACTCACCGTGATCCAGTCACCCATGGCGGCTACCACTTTGATGTCTCTTGGTTGGAGTCTATGGACTAAGAGAAACAGATGAATAATCAGGAGGTGCCTGTATGCCTTGCCATGAAACTGGGGTTTGGATTGAGTCCCACACATTTCCAGCACACATTTCTTTCCACAGTAGAAGCCCACAAGCCTCCACCATCTATTCACATTAACCAAACTACTGGCATCTATGGGTCTCCTGGATCCTATCTGTCATGAGAGGAGTCCATTACAGCTACAAAGTTCTAGTTGGAGGACTTCTACGCAGAGGAACCAAGATCTTATTCCTTCACTTCAAACCTACTCTTTGGACAGTGGGCTGGAAGGTATCCCCTAAACACATTAGAGCTGAGAAGATGGTTAGAGTTCAGCCCTTGTAGAGTGTGTAGACTATGGCTGCAGGTCAGTTTTTTGGTTGTGGTTGTGTGTGTGTGTGTGTGTGTGTTTGGTGATGAAGATCTAAGTGTGAATTCTTTGGAAATCATCAAGAGCCCTCAGGAGTTCTTGGATATATTTGTAGGGTGTACCATTTACCTAACACTTAGGCTCTCAGAGAAGGTGAAGGGATAATATTTTCACTCACCTGAACTGGGGATCCCTTTGTTAAAACCCAAACTTGCACAAGAGAAGTCACTCCCCCAGTCCTAAGTGAATAGAAAGGACAGAGTACCCAGATGTCAGTATGGAAGGTCAATCATGGTCAAAACTACTTGGTTAAGACATGGTGGGCAGAGGCTAGATTCTGTCACATTTGGGAGTCTATGAGGAGAAATCCTACTTTAGATGTGAGTAAGAGAGACCCTAGGGAGGATGAAATGCATGTCTACTGCCTGTAGAGTCCAAAGGACAACATATGTGGCCCCCATGTACTTCTATAACCTCATAAGGGAAACCATTAGACTCAGAAAAGCAGGGTGATAATAATGACATTAGCCCAAAGGGGCACAAAGCTACAAAGCTGGTATGTGGCTCTGTGGAAGAGCACATGTCTCACATGTGTTAGGACATGTATTTTGTTTTCATTTTCACCAATGAAAAATGTGTATATATATGTATGTTGATTTACAAGTCTATACACACACATATATATATATATTGCCAAGAACTGGACACCAAACAAGAGATTACAGGTGTATTCATCTTTTCCATTAGTCTGAAGGTAATAGAATTACAATATAAATAATCAGAAGTCTTATTTTTAGAAAAATTACATTAATATTCATTGATATGTGTATATATTTATAGGCAAATTCCTCATGAATCTGGTAATTTTGAGCCAAATTATTTTGGATCTAGAATAGAGAACACATTTTTCTAGAAATCAAAAGTGGGGCAGTTTCTGGGAAAGTAGAGGACACAGAAATAATTGGATTTCATATGGAGGTGACAGGAAGAAAGTCTCTTCTGCAAAGTCTCAGACAACTGCATATTCCCAGGAGAACTCAAGAGACAAGCCTTTCGATGAGAGCATGACTGAATTTCAAATGAGTATCTAATCTCCCGCAGTGTGATTAACAGATGCACTGGACACCCATCTTTTCTGTTTGGTCAAAAGCAGCCAAAGACCATTCTTATGAAACACTCTTCTTTAGAGAGAGCCAAACTGTTATTTCTTTGAAATTCAGTTTGCTTAATCCAAGATCATTTTGTTAACCCCAAGAGATTACTTGATTTATTTCATACATGGATTCCTCCTCCTCCCCCAAGGGAGTTCCATTGGAAGCAAGAACATGACTGAGCTGACCAGTACTCAGGGAAGATGCTGTTCAAAGCAAAACTCTACGGCTAGGATGGCCTTAGGAGATCTCAAAGAGTCTGGAAGATGAAGACCAAGGTGAATAGACACAGGCTGGAGTCTGAGCTTGCTCTGCTGTCAGAAAGGCACAAGGTG
>PVKC010003472.1:0-38929 GCA_004027635.1 Crocidura indochinensis | reverse complement strand
CTCTTGGCTCTTTGCTGGAATTCAGTCTCCATCTCTCTGGCCTGATGTTGCTAGATCCCTCTGGTTTCTCCCCCAGGGGCTGGAGAGGAGTAGAAGGGAGAGAGCAGAGAGCAGAGCTATTTGGTAGGGTGAGATTTGGAGAAGGGAGTATAAGAGGTGGCCTTGGGGTGGCATTGGACACATGGGTGAGACTGGAGTCAAATTGGTGAGAGCCAGGGCACAGAGTCAGGCCTTGGGGACAGATGAGTGGAGAAAGAGGCAGAAGATGATTTTCCCTCTGGCTTCCCTGACTCTAGAGCCTTGCCTACGATGTGTCTGTCTGCTGGCCTGAGGGCTGACAGGAAGCTGTTCGAGTTTTCTGGGGTCTTGCCTCATTCCCTGAACTTCAGGGTCTTTGTGCTGAACTTCCCTTTCACCTCAGTTTGGCACCTGTCCATACAGATGTGCTGAGAAGCAAGACACTTCCATCCTGGAATTAGGACCAGCTGGAGCAAACCAGCCCATCCTGGCCTGGGATTTGGAGGTTCCCTCTGGTTTTATTTCAATGCACCCCCATGGGAACAGGTGAGGAGCAGTGAGAGGATACCTGGTGGACTGGGACAAGAATAGTTTATCATATTGGATACATAGCCCAGCTGGAGGGAAGGGAAAAAGGTTACCCGCTAGGGGGCACACTTCCTGCTCTAGATCCCCCGGAAAGCAGGGCTGGGATGCACCAAGCAGAAAGAGCAGCAGCATTTGGGTACTTCCAGAGCCAGCCTGACCCTGGTTCTCCATGCCTTCGCCCCTCCTTACCCATCCTCACCTTTTCAGTCAGTCTTCTCCATCAGCTGACTGCTCTGACTCCAATTCCAAAGCCTTATCCCAAACAGGAAGCCTTCCCAGCTATTTCTCCAGACTCACACAATAGGAGCTTTGCAATCAGAAAAAGACCCTCGGCAATCACTGGATTCTTTCCTGGACTTGTGGCTGGTGGGACTGGGGTGGGGGCTGGCTGATATCAGAGTCCCGCTTTTACCTGGAACAGTAATAACTAACATTTACATGTTTTTGTTTTAGAGAGGAGGGCACTTCTGCTGCTGAATTTGATGACTGGGTCAAGCACACTCTGCTGTGCCATTATTTCCAGGATGAGGAAACTCGGGCCTAGAAAAATTGTAAGAAGTCTCTTAGGAGATGGAACTCCTCACTTGTGATGAGAGCGTCAAAAATTGGATTAGAAATCCTAATCCAATTGGGGCTGGCACGGTGGTACTAGAGGTAAGGTGTCTGCCTTGCCAGCACTATCCTAGGACGAACCATGATTCAATCCCCCGGCGTCCCATATGGTCCCCCAAGCCAGGAGCAACTTCTGAGTGCATAGCCAGGAGTAATCCCTGAGTGTCACCAGGTGTGACCCCAAAACAAAAAAACAAAACAAACAAACAAAAAAAGAAATCCTAGTCCAAAGCTCATTTTTGTTTTTTTCCTGTCCAGTTCAACCATCTAATAGACTGACTCTCCCCATCTCCAGATTCCATAAGATCAAATCCCGGTTCCCACATGCAAAGCAAACACTCCTACCCTTTGGACCATGCCTCCAATGTTGTTATTTTATGTTTGTTTAGTTTTTAGATCATAATTCTAGGATCCGAGTTGACCACCCGAGTTGGTACTAAGAATCGGAGACCACCTCCAATAATGCAAGATGCGAAAGGGAGTTTTTTTGACTAGTCGAGGTCCAAGTCTCATCCAACCAAGGGAGTCTTGACAATGATCCTGAAACAAAATCTTAGCCAGTTGATATAGGCATTAATAGCATAAGCATTTCGTTGGTTAGTATAAACAGTTTAACTTTTTTATAGCACACATGATTGACCTATAACTTCCATTACATGTATGATTGGTTTATATCAATTTATGCACAAAGCATTTATTTCTTAGCATTGATGTTTCATATTACCTCTGACTCAAGTTTAGTTGTCAAAGGGGCCTTATCAGGTAGAACATTCCAGACCCACCTAGTTCCTTTCTCCTAGCAAAATAGAGAGGGTCTTGACATCCCTGCATTCCTTCTGTGATTTTATTTCTTTTTGTTTAGTTTCAGGCCACACCTGTTTGATGCTCAGGGGTTACTCCTGGCTATGCACTCAGAAATCGCCCCTAGGTTGGGGGGACCATATGGGACACTGGGGGAGTGAATCGCAGTCCATCCTAGGCTAGGGCTTGCAAGGCCTTACCTCTAGAGCTACCTCTCTGGCCCCTCTGTGGTTTTATTTATGACTTAACTCCCTCCACCTTGGCTCAGAGTGGAAGCTTTAGCTAAGAGTGTAAACATACTAAACCTTTTAACCTGCCTGAAGAACTGCTTTTAATCTGTCCCAGGAAAAACTTTTTACTAAGGTTTGGACTTGTCTTAGTCTAGGACCCTTACCATGGACCCAGAAGGATCTTGGTTCTCACAATAACCATTAGTGTCCAGTAATTACTCCTGGATCTGTGCTCAGGGATCATTCCTGGTCGTCTTGGGGAATCATATGTGGTGCCAGAGATTGAATCTGTTCATCTGCCCCTTTGTTCAATTCCCTGGATCCCTTGGACACAGATAGTGCACATGGCAGAGGCTTCTGTCCTCTCCTCAGCTCTGCGACAGTCGTTTATTGGAGAGCTCCTCTGTGCCAAGCATTTGCTCTGAATTTGATCTGGACAATAAATTTGAGAAACCACTCTTATTCCTGTTTTACAGACCAAAAAAAGCTGGGGCTTTCAATAGTACAAAATTGTATCTCAGATCCCATGAGGACTAGACTCCAAGAACCCCCCCACCCCCTGAAGTATCTATCTTTGCTAACCATTGGACCACACAGCTAGCTAGGTCTAGAACTTTGCCCTCCTCCTTAATCCAGGTCAATCTTATCTTTGTCTGCACAGCTGAACTCCCCGCTACCAGAAGACTACGATTTTGGTCTCAGATCCATAAAATCCATCCTTCCTACTTAGTCCATTAGGGATTTAATAAACATCTCTAGCAAAGCCATTCCCAGGCTCTCAAGAAAAACTCAATAGCTCCCAAGTGCTTCCAGGAGAGAAAGAAGTTCATGCTTGGTGGCATGTGGGCTAGCCTGCTCTGCAGGGTCAGCCTGTCTCTTGAGCCTGACCCCCTGTACTTTGGGGCACTGTTCCTCAGAGTTAGACTTCCTCCCACCATCTTCCTGCAACCTCGGAATGCAAGGTTTCCATATTGGTGTTTTAATCTCTGCTCCTCTTTGCTTAGTGGGATTTTGTTGGCTATGTTCAGAACGTACTCCTGGCTCTGTGCTCAGTATTCACTCCTGGCCAGTGCTCAGGGAACTAACTACCTTTGGTAAGGGCTTACTTCTGGCTCTTAGCTGGCTGTGCTTAGAGTTTACTCCAGGCTCTATGCTCTCAGGACTTATTTCTGACCAGTGTTCAGGGGACTATTTTTGGTAACTGGGATTGAACCTGAGTTGGTCACGTCTAAATAAGAAAAAAAAGCAAGTGCCCTATTCACTGTACTATTTATCTAGTCCCAGAATTTGATCTTAAATCTTTTATCAAGAGCCTCTCTTGAGCTGCACTGAATCCAAAGTGGATGGTATTTCCCAGAGTGTGGTTCAAGATTCCCTGTTGAGTCCCCATCAGAGGACAGTGCATTTTCAGATGTCTGTGGCCAATGGTCCTGTCCTGGTGCAGGTCCACCAGTACATGACATACAGCTGATATATTTCAGCATTCTTAGCATATAATACAGTTGCTGACTCAGGGGAACCACTCATGAAAGAACTTTAAGTCATAGAGTTTGCTGGATGACATTGAAATAGCAAGGCCCTATACTCAAAACAAGGCCCAAAACAACCCACTTCAATGAGTCTGAATGAAAAGGTTTGCCTGAATGGCTTGGAACGTTAGGACACTTTGTTTCAGAGAGGTCAAAGTCATTTTAGAAAAAGGAACACTTTTTGTGGGAAGTGTTATGTGAAGCAACAAGGGTGAACAGGAAGAAGGTTATGCTAAGTGAAATAGAAGTTGGAATAAGACAGAGAGTGAGGAGCTCACACCTACATGGATTAGAATGAAACAATAAGGAGAGTATAATGTCCAGTGAAAACAAACCCTGAGACTGGCCATATAACTGAGGTTCCCAGTTGGAAAGGTATTGGGAGGGCAGAGAGGTCCCTGGAGCGATATTGATACTTCGATTGAGGGAAGGGGGTTGGAACATCCCTTTGGAAAAGTGTCAACCTGTGCTGATAAACCTTATACTGGCCTTTTTTGAGGAGCCATTGAGTCACACCCAGCAGTGCTTAGGGGTCAGCTCTTTACTCTATGATGGAGTCACTCCTTCTGATGCTTGGGAGAATATATATAAAGGAGAGACCATGTGTAAATTAAACACCCTAAAAACCTTATACCATCTCTCTGGATTAACATACATTGCTTTATAAAAAAAGTAGTACCTCACTAATTATTTTAAAAAATTCTCTTCTGGGATACAGACTGTACAGGGTTTAGACACTTGCCTTGCATGCATCTAACCCAGGCTTCATCCCCCAAAATATATATGGTCCCCTAAGCACCTTTAGGAGTTAGTCCCTGAGCACAGGTAAGTGGTTCTCACCCTTCCCCTCAATTTTCTTCAGACATGTTATCAAACATTGTATTCATTTTTAGAGGGTTTTAGAAAATGAGAAGGAAAGTTGGAAGCAGTGCAAGGTTCACACATAAGCATGAGCTTCTCTACCAATAGCTGGCAGGCAGGGGACACCAGAGTCTTTAACCTTAAAAGAACATAACCCAGGGTCAGAGTGATGGGACAACAGGGAAGACACTTACCTGTAGTTCATATGGTTCCTGAGTTCTCCCCTCCCCGGGGGTGATCCCTGAACACAGAGCCAGAAGTAAGCCCTTAACACTGCCAGGTGTATCTCCATCTCCCCATTCCCCTCAAAAGCCCCATATAGAATAACGGAACCTTTGTTATGGTCATAAAAAATGTACCTGAAAAAATAAAAAGCTTCCACACTTCTGATAAAGGAGATTAAATATTGTAAAGGTATCAGTTCACCCCCAATGGATGTATAAACATTCATGCATTCCCAATGAAGATCCCAAGGAGAATTTTTATGGAACTTGACAAGCTAAATTTGAAATCCATATTGAAAAATAAGCATACAGAAAATCAAGATAATTAAAAGAGAGAAAAAGGGAATTTACCCTCCCAGGTATCCAAATCTATTATAAATCTATTGTATTTAAAATGATAAAAAATTTCTGGTACTAGCTCATTAGTAGACAAATAAATAGGTTGACAGCACTGAATACCAAAACCAAACAGATATATGTACATATGTACATATGCATATGTACATATGTATTTTCTCTGTCAGCAGCAGACACAACAAATATTTGTTGAGTCTACAAATAAAGGTGGCATTTCATGTCTATTGGGATGAGACAATTGACTGTTTATTTAGAAAAAATATATATAGCCAGATTCTGCTAGACACAAAAATCAATTTCAAATGGCTTAAAACCTTAAACAGAAAAAAATATTCATACTATTTAGAAGAGAGCAATTTGTATATTCTCTTAGGATAGAAAAGAACTTCTAAAGAGATAAAAGGAAAATATATTCAGGGATTGCTTTTCTAGCTCTTTGATAACCCCAGTCATTGGTCCACAGCCATTTCTTATATTATTGCCTATGGCTCCTTTTAATCCACTTATTTTGGTTTTGGTCTATAGGCCATATCTGGTTGAGCTCAGGGCTTATTCCTGTCTCTCTCTCTGCTTAGGGATCACTCCTGGTGGTTTCTGGGGACCATATGGAGTACTAGGGCTCAAACCCAGGGCTGGCTGCATGCAAAGCAAACACCCTATTACCTGCTATCTTTTCTCTCCAGTCCCTGTGGTTGCTTTTGTGGTGAGGATGGACAGCTACATTGAGACTGAATAGCTTGCAAAACTGAAATTATTTCTTTCCTGTTAGTTCCTGACACACAGGGACAAAGATTGATAAACAGCAAAGCAAAAGTGAATATTTGTCAGGAGAGAAAATGGCCCGAAGTATGAAAGGCAAAGCACAGATTGAAGAGTGTTTTCAATATATACAACAGACTGTGGATTCCTGTGAGGGTAGTTCTAGGAAGCCAGTTTGGGAGCCACAAGTGACTCTAGCAAAAGGGACAATAACCCAGGGAAGGATATCCCACTGAAGATGCTCATGCACCCAAGAGGTGTTCAGAAGTGCTCCTTTTACTCTCAGGACCCAGCAGGAAATGAAACATGAGCCTGCCCTTTGATGAGTGTTTGATGAAGGAACTATTTGTAAATATTTTAATAATTTCATGGATTTATATATGAGACTAGGAAATGGTTTCAAAGAGTATCAACTGCATCTTTTTGGTAATCAAATACACACATTTAAAAATTAGATATTCACCTTTTTTTCTAAATCAAAACTTTTAAAAATTAAATTTACCCTTTGCACTCCAAATGGACTCAGTTGAAACCCTTTGAAAACCAAATGTAGCCTATTTACACGAAAAATTGAACCTATAGCAAATCAAATGAATTCTCTTTGGAATCAAATTCATACTTTTGCACTTAAGATTTTTCAATATGTGAATCAATTAAAACATCATAGAAGTTAATTTATATATATGTATATATATGTACATACATATACACATTACTTTTGGGGCTGTATCTGGCAATGTTCAAGGCTGACTCATAGCTCTTTCACAGGGATTACTACTGGTGGTGCTCAGAGAGCTATTTGGGGTGCCAGGGATCAAGCCAAAGCTATCTCTTGCAAGGTAAGTGCCCTACCTGCTGTACTATCACTCAGGCCACTTAATTTAAAACCTCTATTTTCAAAAATGACAGACATGACAGACATGAAGTGCAATTGAATGCCCATGCAAAACAAATTCACATTTTGTATTCCAAATATAATTTTGTAAATACAATTTATCTGTTGACATCCAATTCATCTACTATAAAAACTCTTCAACCTTTCACACTCAAAATTGACTTATCACCTATTGACCTCTTTTTTTTTTTGTGGTTTTTGGGTCACACCCGGCAGTGCTCAGGGGTTACTCCTGGCTCCATGATCAGAAATTGCTCCTGGCAGGCACGGGGGACCATATGGGGCACCGGGATTCGAACCGATGACCTTTTGCATGAAAGACAAATGCCTTACCTCCATGCTATCTCCCGGGCCCCACCTATTGACCTCTTATCCACTCATTTAAAAATCAACCCTCCTGTTGGAAAGAATTGGAAAGACTTTTGTAATTCAAAAGTACATGTTTTGAAGTTTTGAAGTTCATAAGAATACTTTAAAATACCAAATTTACCCTTTTGGACACAGCGTTCATATTGTCAGAGATAGGATCCACCTTTTTGGAAATAAAATGCTGACACCACTTTTTCTCTCTCTTCTCTCTCTTCTCTCTCTCTCTCTCTCTCTCTCTCTCTCTCTCATTTATTGTGGGCCACACCTGGTAGTGCTCTAAGCTTACTCCTGACAATCACAGCTGACTGGGTTCCATAGACCATCTAAGATTTCAGGGATAGAACCTGGATCAACTACTTACAAAGCAATTGTCATGCCTGCTATACTATCACTCAGACCCCAAACTAACACTTCTGAATCTAAGCTCTTTTGCATGCAGAAGAATCCTTATGGAAATTAATTTCACCCTTTTGTACCCCAAATTGACTCCTTAGGAATCCAAGCCTCCCAAATCATAACCACCCTTTAACGCTCACTCCAAATTGAGCAATTTGTGAATTGGTTCCACCCATTTGAAAACCATTGAACCACCCCAAATTGAGTACCTATGATGCCCAATTGAACTCTCTTGCAAATCAGATGCAGTCCATGTACTCCAAATTGTCTCATAAGCAAGGAACTGTCATTCACTGCCTGTGGGGATGCTATCTAGTCCAGCCCTTATGGAAAACAATAGGGAGATTCCTCAAAAGACTGGAAATTGAGCTCCTTTATGATCCAGCTATACCATTCCTAAGGATGTACCCTAGGAACACAAAAGTGCAATACAAAAATCTCTTCCTCATACCTCTATTCATCATAGCATCTTTTACAATAACTAGATTCTGGAAACAACCAAGATGCCCTTCAACAGATGAATGGCTAAAGAAACTGTGGTACATATAAACAATGGAATATTATGCAGCCATCAGGAGAGATGAAGTCATGAAATTTTCCTATACATGGTTGGACATGGAAACTATTATGCTGAATGAAATAAGTCAGAAGAGAGACACAGACTAGTCTTGCTTATCAATGGGTTTTAAGAAAACATTTAAAAAAAGATATAGAAAGCCTGTCTAACAGGGAGGTGGGAGAGGGAGGAGATGGGGTCATTGGTGATGGGAAGGTTGCACTAGTGAAGGGGGGGGTGCTCTTTTTACGACTGAAACTCAACTACAATCATGTTTGGAATCACAGTATTTAAATAAAGATATTATTAAAAAAGACATTATTGTGATAATACCCAGAAATAAGGGCCGGAAGGACTGGCTCATGATATGAAACTCACCTCAAAGATGAGTGAGTGCAGTTAAAGAAACAATACACTAACAACTACCATAACAATGTTAATGAATGAGAGAAGTAAAATGCCTGTTTTGAATACAGGCAGGGTGTGTGGGAGGAGGGAGTTGGAGGCATTTATGGTGGGAATGTTGCACTGGTGAAGGGGAGTGTTCTTTTAGTGACTGAAACTCAACTATGGGGCCTGGGAGATAGCATGGAGGTAAGGTGTTTGCCTTTCATGCAAAAGGTCATCGGTTCGAATCCCGGTGCCCCATATGGTCCCCCGTACCTGCCAGGAGCAATTTCTGAGCATGGAGCCAGGAGTAACCCCTGAGCACTGCCGGGTATGACCCAAAAACAAAAACAAAAAAAAGAAACTCAACTACAGTCATGTTTGTAATCACGGCATTAAAATAAAGATATTATTAAACAACTGTCTCATAGGCAAACAGGATTCATTTGCTAAGCATTCATCTATTACAAAACAGCCTTTTGAATTCACAGTTTGCCTGCTTACAAATCTATATCATCAGAATTAGGACCCATATCCTCCCTTTTAAAAATAAGTCTCTATTTTGTAGTTGAAAAGTATATGTTAGTTGCAGTTCATATAACACATCTTAGCAAAACAAATTCACCTTTCTAAATGTAAAGTTCATACTTTTAGATATCAGATTCCAACTTTTGTCAATGAAAATTTGACTCTCCATTTAGACTGACATTTTGAAATGGAAAATCAGTCATTTGAAATCCAAGGGGAATCTTTGGGAAAATTCAGTTCACCCTTTTTCACTCTAAATTGGACCCTTTGCAGTTCATTGTGAACCCCTTAGAAACCAGATTCACATCTTGACACTCACTCCAAATTAACCCAGTTTCGACTTGTTAAGGCTGAGCTATTATAATCATCTAACATCTATTTTCATAAATTTTCTCTTAACAGACTCAGTTTCATTCCTTTGAAAGTCAGGTGTGCACTCCAAATTGAACACCTTTGTCTCTCAATTTAACACCATAGCAAAGCAGATTCACCTTGGTAGACTCTAGATTGTCCCATTGGTAAATAAGTTACATTTGCTGACTCCCTATTCATCTATCCAAAAACAACTTCAACCTTTTAAACTCCTAATTGAAATTATTACAAAATATCACCTGTTAGGCCCCATATTCCCAAACTGAAAGCCAACCCTCCCTTTTGGAATGAGTCTCTGAGAATCAAGTTCTACATGAGAAATATTTGGGCTGATCCTTTGAACCATGAACGTTTTAGTAGATATTTTCAGTCATTTTGTTGTAATGATTACACCTACAGATTGTCATCATTATTTTATAAATATGTATGTGAAATTAATACTGGCAGGACTATTATAAATGCAGCTATATTTCTAATATTAAGTAACTATTTGATATTTATCATATATTCAGTGAAATGTCTGATCTTAATGACTTTACATCAGATTTATTTGAACTACAAAACATAAAAAATTATTTTTTGGATTTTGGGTCACACCTGGTGGCACTCAGGGGTTACTCCTTGCTCTGCACTCAGAAATTGCTCCTGGCAGGACCGGGGGACTATATCCCGGAATTCGAACCACAGTCCGTCCTAAATCAGCTACGTGCAAGGCAAACACCCTACTACTCTAGCCCCCAAACATAAGATATTTTTGTAGACAATTTTGATCTGCAAAATGGTGGCTTTGGTTGACCACAGGTTGAATTTGGTGTGTCATAACAGTAAATCTAAAGAAAGAAATAGTAAAATCCATGTGTAGAGTTTGATTAAATAGCTTCCTTCCATTAACAGACAGAACGAAGAACAAAATGCTACCACTGATATAAGGGATGGGGCTGTTAGCACTCCACCAGAGTAAAGGCGGCAGGAAGGGATTAGAAGTCTAGGAGGAGTTGGATGTAGAAGGTGGCTCAAGAGACAGGATGGTTTGGAGCAGGGGGATGCTCTTACCTATTGTGATGCAGAAGAGAAAGAGACAAGATGAGGTGCTACATTGGATTTTTACTCTTCCTGTCTTCTGTTTCTTCAATTGCTAATTCAAAAGGCAGATGGACAAAGAGCCAATTGATGGTTTCCTTGTAAGCCATCCTTGAGAAGGGTTTGCAGAGAAGTGAAGGGTGGATCTGGAGAAGCCAATGGAAGCACCAGCACCCTCAAACTCAGGGAAGTAAAAATAAAAGCTACAGAACTGTACCCCTTTCACGTACAAGAGAGCAAATATTTGTAAAGTGTGAACATCATTACACTCATTCCTTAAGCCTCTGATGGTGAATCAATGGAACTGGCTCCTGGGGTCAAGTTTGCCATTAAACTTTAGATGTGTGATAGTGATGATCAGCCATTTTCATGCCTCTATATCTAAAGAAGCCCTGTTCCCTTGCACAGTTTTGGACAGAGACATCTGATTGAGACATAGAAAACATTCATACTCCTAACAGTGTAGGAATAGAGAACACTGAATTATATTTGGGTATGTTGTGTGGGAGTTCATAAACAGAATCATCCTAGGGTTTTTTTTTACAAGGATGGGGTCAAATCTAATTTGTACAGTGAGAACTAGTTCTCCAACATGGAATATGGAGGGAAAAGTGGAAGTTGGAAATGACTGTGGTAGTTTTATTTTGTAACACAGCATAAGAAATTGGATAAGCAATGCATATGACACCATGTAGTAGAAAGACATCGGTGCCATATTTATATGGGCATAGTTAGAAGGTATGGATTCCATGTTTAATCTGGAGGACATGGCCCCTTTCAAAAGTAAGAAGAATATAATATGTGTGGACTTAAATGTTTGAGACACACATCCCCCATGCACTACCAAGAGCAATGAAAAAGGAGGATGCACTCCTGGGGGCTGTCCCTCCCTAAGGGCCTTTAGTGCAGGCAGAGCTTCCTCTCTCTTGGGCACCCTCTTGGCCAGTCTTCCTGTGACATGTTTGACAGTCATATGCCCCTGGAGCTCATGATGCCTCAGCCTCCCCTTCTGAAGAGCTGCGATCTCAGATTCAAGATCTGTGTTTGGTGATGAACATTCTCTGCTCTTTTTTCCAGTCTTCCCTCCATTTTTGGCCACATTCTTGACTTCTCTCCAATCCATGGCTGACTATGTTAGTGGTTAGTACTTGGTGCTTCTGATCCAGTCAGGCCAGTTCATGTTCATTTCTGGAAAATGAGGAGTCTTGATAGAGGAGGAAGTAGACCTGAAATCTGTCAGTGATCAGCAATAGAGAACAGGTGAAGCAGAGATAAGTGGCTGTTTCTGAGAGGATAGAGAAGAATGAAAAGCCAGGCAGAGGGCGGCTCAGATGGAAACCCTGCTGGTGGTGGAAAACCTGTCACATCTTATCTCAGGACCTTTGTAGAAAGGTCACCTCATGCACCTGAGAACAAGTGCTCTGTTTGGATGCATTTCACCACTGGCTTCTGTGTAAGTGTTGAGTTCTGATGATGAGTGGAGCTGTTGATTTTTCTCTCTCCCGCTGCAAAACTGTTTCCTAGTAGCTTCTCCAGAGCTGTCTGTTGCATTGAACAAAGGCAGGATGATCCCCTCCAACATCACACTATGAGTTCTCTGATGGCCAGTCTGTCTTGCTCACCAGGTCCTACTGTGGGTGGCCCTGCCTCCACATTGACTTATCCTGGGTTTTTCTCTTCCCAGCAAAATGCCCCCAGGGGCACTTGCTGCTCTATAGTAGACCTTCTTTTTTACAGACCTTTCTTTCCCTGGTCACATCCTCCAGGACCAACTCCCATTTTCCCAGGACAACATGCTCCAGAGGCTGAAAAAATTGAACAGCAGGTAGGGTTGTTACTTTATAAAGTTTGTCTTGTATGCATGTAGCTGGCCTGGATTCAATACCTGGCATTACAGATCATCCCTCCAATTCCTGCTGGAAATTATCCCAGAGTGCAGAACCAGGAGTAAACCCTGAGCACAGCCAGGTTCAAAACCAAACAATTTTTTAAATAAATTCTTCAACTTTGGCGTTACAGGGCTGAGAAGCCAGAAGGGATGGGATTAGTTGGCTAAGTATGTCAAAGGGAAGTGTTATGTTGAAGAAATTGCTTGCAAATCATTCCCATATAGAATTACTTGGCTCCCAAAGTTGGGTGACTGGGACTGCCCAGAATTTGGTTTGCTCTGAGTACAGAGCATCGTCCTTGCCTAAAGCCCCACCTCCACAGGAAAGCCCATCCTCACTCAGTGACTAGGGATTGATCTCACCAAAGGAAGGGATAGTGGAGCATCTCCGTGCCAGGGATTTGAACTTTGGGCTCTACCATGTGATGCAACCTGTCAGAGTTTGTCAGGGCCAGAAGAGGGTGTTAGAAGGCCTTGTCCAGTTTGACATATAAACCATCTTCCACCCATTTGAAAGCAAGTGGGAATATTAAGTAAATGAAACAATGCAAATTTTACCTAAGAGGAAGCTTAAGATCCCAAGAAGTTGAGTGACACAGGTGGGAGCAAGTTAAGTGGAGGACTCAGACCCACCTCACACACCCTGCTCCCCCCTCTGCCACCCACGCTCCCCTGCATCACAAACAGGATGCAGACACACTTTGTAAGGACAAAGAAACTCTCAGGCTTCTCTCTAAGGGCTGTTTCCTAACAGCCGGAAATCTAGAAGCAGCTGAACTAATCAAAGCTTGCAATTAGAAAGCATCCGTCAGCCACACAGCCCACCCGAGCTGGTTTCCCATTCTGCCCCTTTCTGCCAGGGCGCCCAGGAATTCAGATCAATACCCAAGTTAGAGCCGTTCCCTCTTCTGAAACGTCAACTCTGTGGCCATGTAAGGGACAGTAATCAATGGGAGACCAGCCCAGGCTTTCTGTGCAGGCACACATCCCTCTGACTTCGCCATCATCTCAGGCATATCACCTTTTCCCTGCAGGATGAATTCAGGAGACTGGAAAAGTGGATTGTCATTGCACTGGCCAGACAGCACACACCACACTCCCTGGAGGGGTGCCCAAGTTCATTCCTCTGGGGGAAAATCACTGAGCTCTTTCTTTCACCCAGAGAACTAACAAAGCCTTTATTTACAATCATCACAGAAGGTACTGGGCATAATGTGAAAGCTCTGGGCAGTTGTCCATGTTGGGAGAGCTCTGGTCATCTCTCTCTTTCTCTTCCTTTGCCCCCCCTTTCTTCCTCTCTCCTCACCTCCTCTCTTGTCCAGTCTCTGGATGGCTTAAGACAAGCATATTTCTTGGAGAGGGTTCAAATCCCTCTGGATAGGAAGCTTTGTTTTCTCTCTGAGGAGTGAGTGAGAACAGGGACCATATTCAGGATTCAGAACATGGCCGAGTAGATTGTATGGAAATTACCTGATTCCTCATTCCAGTAGGGTGATGGCAGTAAGGGTTGGCCAAGTGAGGAGGACTGAACAGGCAAAACCTCAAGAACCCAGGTTTGGGAAAGAGCCCTGACTCTAGCTCCAGACCCCCACTTCCTCCCCAACACCCCTTTCTTCCCATCAGCATCACTTCCAAACAGGGCACTTCTGTAGTGGATGGCTGTGCTTGGGTGCCCAGTTTCTGACATCTTTCAGCAATAACATTCATCTAGCTTTGAAGGTCTTATTCTGGGGGTATGTGTGTGGTGGGGGACAGTTCTTATTTTCCTTCTTTCTTCTTTCAAAAAAAGAAGAAAGGAAAAAAGAAAGAACAGCTTTGCCTAGGCTGAGGGTGACACAAACCGCCTGATTTTTATGCAATGTTGCAAGTGCCTTTCAGCCGCACAATGGCGGCTTCCTTGACAATGTCATGCGTCTATTCAAGACAACCGGCATGCCAGTCAGCGGCCTGGCGTCCGCACCGTGCTTGTTCTCTGCGGTGATAAGGCATGTTAGATTTTCCCATTCTATTGGAGAAATAATTCTGGTTCTTTTTTTTTTTAAGTCCCCTGCTTTTTCTGATTATTTTTTTTTTCTTGCCTCTTGGCTGAACAATGGGACTGGTCCCTGTTTGATTTCTTTCGTGATGCCTGCACGGTAACAACTTGAGAGAACAAGAGAGAGGGCAAAGGAGAGAGTAGGGTGGGGGAGAGACATGTCTGGGGGTAGTGGGGGCACAATGTGATGGCTTAACAGGCCCTGCCAGGTGCAAGCCCTGAGAAGGACATCATTAAGGAGGGGCTGGGAGATTAGCCCTGATAATTTCATTGGGTCGATTTGTACAGCGTCTTTTGTGCAAAGCCAGGATGGGTTAATTACTGGGCATCCTGTTCCAGGTCCTCACCATCACAGTTAATCTTCTCTCTCTCTCTCTCTCTCTCTCTCTCTCTCTCTCTCTCTCAGCAACATGAAAGTCTCTGTTTCCAACCTCATGAGACATACAGGGGACAGACCAGAGGAGATAAAAATGGAGGAAACTAGGAGGTGAGAGGGAGAAGGTTTGTAATTCTGAGCATGGGAGATCATGATCAAGGTCACTCCTATCTCAGTTTACTTGTCATGCAGGACTTGCTGTGTTTGTTTGCTGGTCCCAGTTTTCCAACTAACCTACTCTCCTAGAAAGCTTTGACTGAAAAGTGAAACCTTCCCCACATCTTTTACGGACTCTTCACAGTCACCATTTCCTTTGATTTTTATGTGTTTCTTGTTGAGATGACTTTGGTTTTCAAGTGTGTTTATATGCTTTGGGGGTACAATGTCACCTCACCACACCAACATCCCTTCTCCCCAGTCTATGAGACCATTCCAGTTCCTTGCCAGAGTCTATGGGGGTAGTCTGTATTGGCTGCTGTCTGTATCCTTTGCTTCTTTATAACCACATAGAGTGACTCTTGGCTTTGCACAATTCCCTCCAGTTGCATCTTGGATAGAGCCCAAGGCAATCTCTCCCTACTGCTCCCAGCGGAGAAGGTCACTATGTTTGCAGCCCTCTTCTTCCTCATTCACTCCTCTGCCTTTGAGTTCATGAACTGGCTTTCTTCACAATTCCTCTATGCATTCTGGGATAGGGTAGAAAGTTTAGTCTTGATTGGGGAGATACACTCATGATATCTGTGGGGCTACAGGAAAAGGGATAGACTCCAATCCTTGTTTTTTCTGTGTATTGGGGTTCATGGGAAGGGAGTAGACTTCCACCTGCTTGCACAGCATCTTTGTTCTGATCCCCCCTTCACCATATTCCTGCTTGTTCTCCAGGGATGCAGTACAGAGTTCTGAGTTCCTCCTCTTCCAGCTCTCTGGCCTGTCTCTCTGCATTTCACTTCATGGTGCTTAGGGCATTGTATGCAGTGCCAGGATTGAACCAGGGTTAGCTGCAATGCAAGTGCCTTAACCTCTGCACACTCTGGTCACAGCTGTTGCTCTTTGTCGCCAGACTTGGCAGAATTTGACCATCCCATTTTGTAGCTAAGGAAATGAAGGTCCAGAAAGACAGAAGGATGTAGCTATCATAACCCATCAAATGAGGTAAGGTAGCCCCAAGACAACAGCCCCCATCTGGCACGAGGATAGTCACCTCCAGGGTTTTTCCTCTACTACATACAACTTCACAGGTGGTTTCCTAGACTTTGTGTCCTGCTTTTTATCCAGGAAGGTCCCAGGTGGTTCCACACCAAGCCCCATGATGGAAAGAAATAGGCATGTGGAGAGGATGTGGAACATCTGAGATGGCAGGTGGCAGGTACACTCAGAGATCCAGCTGGTGGTGTCCATGAGGGCCCTTGGCTGAGTGGCTGAGGTTTGCCTCTCCTGTATTCTAACAAAAGCCCTGGGACTCTCTTTGAGCCATTTGCTGTCCATGGCACAGACCCATCGCCGCAGATGCATCTGGCCTTGATCTCCATCTCTGCAGAGCATTGTGGGGTGCTATGTTGGACATGCCCCCTTCCTCCGCTCCGGAAGCACATCGATTCACTGCCTCACCCTCCCCGCAGTGCCCAGTGAGGTGTGCTGCCCTCAGTAGGCACTGAATCAATGCTGTTGGCTGATTGGTGAAGCCAGCAGCACTTCTCACTCCACACCAGGAGTTGAGCTCTGGGTGAGTGGACGGGACTATTTGGAAGTCTAAATAAATTGATCGGATATGGATCGAGCTGTAAGCCTCTGTCCAATAGCTCCAGAATCTGCTGCTCCCTTGGTCGAAGCAGCCCTTCAAATTCCATGCAGGATTCACAAGAGCTGCATAAATTTGCAAATCCCTGGGCACAACCACTCCGTGCCAGCCCTGCATCAGAGGCAGGCACCGAGCAGGTCTTGTACTTCTCTGAATGCCACCTGTATGCCCTCTCCCCTCTGTAAGCTCCAAGGAGCAATGGGTGGGAGATTTGCAAAACTTTTAGAGTGGTGGAGATGGTGACATTCTCCCGTCCTGTCTCAGCTTCATTTCAGCAAACTTTCCCTCTTCAGTCTTAATTGTGCTGTATTCCCCTTTTCCCAAGCTATGTCTAGTGGTAGCAGGTAATGAGGAAATCAAGGCACAGAGAATGAGGAGTCTCACGTGGCCAGATGAGGGTGAGGGGTGTATAGGTCTACAGGCTGAAATTGGTGGCATGATGCTCTTGCTTCCCATTAGGGCAGCCTGGTGGGTGCCAGGCTGTGGGCTGCAATGATCCCAAGGGCTGGGTGGGTCTCTTACCTTCAGATGCACACACAGATTTCTTCAGGGTCAGAGAGATAGTTCAATGGGCTGAGTGCTTGCTCTGCATTGACAAATGCAGGAAACCCAGGCTTGATGTCTAGCATTGTGTGGTTTCCCAAGCACTACTGTCTGTGGCCAAAAAACAAATGATTGCAGATTATGTATGCCCCTCTGAGGGCTGGATTAGGAGTCTTGAATCTTTGCATCTCACAATCTCCCAGAAAACTTGGGACTGCAGCTGTAGCCAAGTAGAGAGATGGAACTGAGGCTTTGGGGTGACAGAGACAGTACATGTGGTCCGAGGAGAGAATCTCAGTTTTATTCTGAGTGGTCACTGTACCTTTGAACTTCAGAGCATGCCAAGGGAGTCTCAGTTTCACTTTTTCTCTCTTCCTCCTGAACCCTTTTAGGGTCTGAAGAAGGTTGATCCCCACCTGGTTATGCCACCAGTATGTAGGGACAAGCTACTACTCAGTTCCAGTGTCCATGAGCCCACTTAGCATTGTCTGGAGCCTTGCTGTTTCTGTTTCCAGCAGTGGCTCTGAAAGGTCAGGGAGAGCCAGGGAAAACCAGTTCAGGTCTAGGGCTCCTATAAGGCAATTTTGTGTTTCAGCTTTGGTAGTCCAAGGAGGTTGAGAGGGCAGAGTGAGGAGCCGGGCCACAGCAGATAGCATGGGGGAGTTCATCTCCCTACAGAGCAGAGGAAGCAATACCCCAGATGGTCCCATGACTCTCTCCAAGCAGAGCTCACTCTTTGGGGTATGCCTGGCATATCCCCCCATCACCTGGGGAAAAAGGTGGAGAGTATGTGGAGAGATATGCATTCATTCTTTTACAGAACTTGGTCTAGAGGTTTCTGTTTAAAAACAAGTTAAAATTTGTCACTTACCTTTTAAATTATTATTATTATTATCATTATTATTATTATTATTTTAAAGAATGTTGGTGAGCTATGAGGCCATGAGTATGAATAACTTGAGATCTATGTGCCAATCAGACAGCTCCTTAAACTTCCAAAGTGCTTCCAGTGTTCACATTTTAACGTGAAAAATTACCAGGTTGTCTAAAGAAAGATTTGCAAACATAAAACACGAAGCTCATTTGAGGAGCAAAATTCTCCAATGGAGTGAACCCAGCCTGTCACCAAAAAGTTAAACCAGGCAGAAAGGGAAGCAGAAGTGAGAGACAGCAACTGTCTTCCCTCTCTATCACTCGCATTCAGCTCTGATAACTGAGATGAGATGATAGGGGAGTATGAGAGCACCTGGGACTCCACTGGACAGCCAGTAGAGGGTGAACCTGGACCATCTGACCTTCCCAATAAAGGATGCATGTTTGGAAAAACATTTACATAAAGTGTGGCCCATTGATAGCCAGAGAGAATTACTCCAATATGAGTGGTGGTAGGGATTTATTTGAAGTCTTTTTCCCCACTTCCTCTACATCCTTTCCAGGGATAAAACATAGGGTACCTCCGTGGATTCCATCTCATCCTCAGAGGAGAGGCTGACCTGCTCTCAGCTTCATTCTCTTTCTTTCTCTTTTTTGTCTTTTCTTGTTTTTTTTTCTTTTTGTTTTTTTTTTCTGGGTCACACCCAGCAGTGCTCAGGGGTTATTACTGGCTCTATGCTCAGAAAATCATCTCTGGCAGGCACAGAGAACCATATGAGATGCTGGGATTCGAACCACCATCCTTCTGCATGAAAGACAAATGCCTTACTTTCATGCTATCTCTTCAGCCTCTCTCTCTCTTTTTTGGCCTACAGTGAGTGAGTTGGAAATGTAAGATGTGGGAGGGGGTCTATGTTCATGGGGTACAAACAGGGCAACCTTCACTAAATTCCCCCAAATTCTTCTGAACAGAACAGGAAATGAGGAAGGGAGGGGAGAAGGGCCTGAGAACAGTAGAAGAGTGGGGATGTAAGGAGGGATAGATGCAAGCAATGGGTGACCAAGGGCTGATCCAGGGGTCCACTCCTGTTGCCTTTCAAGAACCCCAGACCATACCAGACTGTGGCCCCTTGTATGTGGGACACAAAATTTTGCCAAAAACGAACTGGCAAGAAGTTAACAAAACTGAATCCTGAACTTTGTGTGCCCATCATGACTCTAAAGAGAAGTGGAAAGGTTGCAAGGTATGGGATGAGCAGAAGCTTCTGGGGAAGTAGGTGACCCTGGAATGTGTAGGAGGTGAGGATGGTGACAGTCACATATATCCATGTATGATGGTAGCCCCTGAGATGCAATAATATGCTAAACCAATGATAAGTCAATAAAAAGTAATTTTTGTTTGTTTGGGTGCCATCTCTGGCAGTGTTCAGGGGTTACTCTTAGCTCTGGACTCAAAGACCAATCCAAGTAGGCTTGGAGGACCATAAAGGATGCAGGAGATCTAACCCAAGTTGGCTATGTTTAAGGCAAGAGCCTTATGTGCTTTTATACTATTGTTTCACCATCCAAAAATTATCTTGCCGAGAGAGAGAGAGAGAGAGAGAGAGAGAGAGAGAGAGAGAACCAAGGGGATAGTACAGCAGGTAAGAAATTTACCTTGCATACTGCCACCCAGGTTCAATTCTTGGCACCGCATATGATGCTGTCAGGAATGATTGCTGTGCACAGAACCAGAAGTAAGCCCTGGGCACTACTGGGTGTGGTCCTAAAACAAAATAAATAAAAAAGAAAAGTATTATTCCTCATCAGTGCCATTTCTGATCATACCAGAGCTGCGGTGGAAACTGAGAGCCTGGCTGCTATGTAGTGTGTAGTGCTGGTTAGACCATCCCTTCATAGAAAGGTTGGGATAAAATTGGGGAGGCCGGTCTGTATGGTCTGAGTCCATTCAAGTGCTGGATCCATTGTTCCTGGAAAAGGAGAATCACTCTGTTATTTAATGGCAATACTAGATTCTCTCACTTAAAGCCTGCCCTCCTGCGGGATCTAGACACCCAGCTGATGACTCCACAAAAAGTAGTCTGGGCTGTTCACACCTCCTGTCTGTCCCTGACAAGCCTTCCTGTGCCTCCAGGCCCATCACAAAATCTCCTGCACCTGAGGGTGTCAGTCTGATCTCTTTTCCAGCTTTCCTTGTGCTTTCTCTGTGGCTTTGGTCAACTCCCAGTACAATCTGGTCCAATGGTATTTCCAGAGTTGGTGCTAAGTGCAGATTCTAGAACCCTGGCTAGGAGCTAGCACCCCAAGAGGATGGCTCCTCACATATGTGCTTTCTGACTCTCACATCCCCCCATGCCCTCCAGGAGAGGATGCCACATGCTGTTTCCAGGAATTGAACTTGCCCAGGATTGACCCTGCTTCTGATCCCAGAAGTCTGGGCTGTGTGCAGCTCATCCAGCCATTACACAGAAGACTTGAAATGTTCTCACTGCTTAGCACCTCAGGAGGAGAAGCAAGTTTCTTGGTACTTGTGGGTGATGTGAGTGAAAGCATCTGGGAAGTCTCTCAGTGCTTCTGATTGACTTTGTTTGCACCAGGCCCCCTGATTCATTATGCTGTCCCAGAAGGTGACACTTTTGTCTTGAAGTTGAGTAGCATTCTACTGTGATCATTGATAATGTTATCCTACTTGGTGGTCATGGGTCATTGACATGATTCCCAGTTCTTGGCTGTGATGAGCAGTGAGTGTTACCACAAACTAGGTTTGCACTTATATTTTTGCAGATCTTGTGAACTGAGGTATGCAGGCATTTTTGAAGAGTCATACATTTTTTTTAGGGGACTGGCATACCTATCAGTATTTAGGGGTTCTTCAGGACTCTGTATTCATGAGCTACTCTGCTCAGGGGTTATTCTTGGCAGATTCGAGACCATATGGGATGCTGGGGATTGAACCTGGGTCAGCAGCATTCAAGGCAAGCACTTTACTGCTATTCTATTGCTCCATCCTGTTTTGTTTTTGTCAGACCTGAGCTCAGGGCTTAGTCCTGACTCTACACTCAAGGATCACTCCTGGTAGGGCTTGGGGGGCCATCTGGGGTACTGGGAATCAAACCAGGGTAGCCTGTCTCAAAACAAGCTCCATATCTTTATATTATTGCTTCAACATCTGGAGTCACATCTTTTTGGTTTAGCCTCCTGAGCAGTACTCAGGAATTATACAGGCTTTGTACCCAGGGATCATTCTTAGATGGCTTGGGAGACCATATTGGGTTCCGTATTGGGTACCATGATGGAACCTGTGCCAACTTCATGCAAAGCTCCCACCATGCTATGACTCTGGCCTCAGCCTCCCATTTGGGATATTTTGATGCAGCTGGTACCATCCTATTGGGCCTCACCATTACTCTTCCCCATACCCATGTTACTGCCATTCAAAAGATGTCCTGATAGATCCGGCAATGCCCTCTTGCCAGGCCCTACCATGTTGAGATGTGAGCTCCCGAGCTGGTCCTTGGAGACAGGAGCCCATGGCATCCATGGAGAAGAGACACTGGCAGTACTGGAGATAGTCTATCCTATTTCTGGGGTTAGCGAGTTTGAGTCTTAGTCCCTTTTGGCTTGTGCTGCAGCCTCTTAATTTCTGTATGTGGCAGATGTGCATAAAATCCTCCTGCCCTTCAGAGCTACTGGAAATTACAAATGGGACAAGGCAAGAAAGAACTTTGGAAGTTTAATGAGCTGCTCAAAGGCCACGGTCATGATTCTAAGCATATTCACAATGACACATTGCAGTGTAGACAACAATGTGAATAGGCCTGAAATTAAGCATGTATTCCTTTGTGTGTATACATATATGTTTAAAATTTTTATTTTGCAGGGCCAGAGCAATTTCACAGTGGTAAGGTGCTTTTACCTTGCACACAGTCAACCCTGGACAGACTCCGGTTCTATTTCCGGCATCCCATATGGTCCCCCGAGCCTTCCAGGAGTGACTTCTGAGCACAGAGCCAGGCGTAACCCCTGAGCACTGCCGGGTGTGACCCCAAAACAAAAAATAATTATTCTTTACTTAGATGCTGGAGTGATAGCACAGCTGCATCCATGATGCCTGGGTAGGAAAGGGGACACTGAACACCCCCAAATGGGCCATTTAGTGGGGTCAGCAGGTACTGACCATGGACAGTGATGGTGAAAAGTGACTGACCACATACACTTTCATCACCAACCTAGTAAATTAACTGCAAGTGAACAGGCTTCCCACAGGTGTACCAAGATGAACATTTTCCAAGGGTTCACACCTCTGAAGTACCATGTCAGTCTCCAAACAATTTGTCCCAGGTCCTTGGTGGGGGCTGCCTCATCCCTGGTGTGTATCCTCCCACTTCTGAGCTGCACCCACTCACCCAGAAATCAGATGACAGTGGAAGCGTCTGGTTCCACACTTGGCTGAGCCCACTGGCCAGCTGCCCGCACCCTTTCTCCTTTCCTTCTACTCCGGGTCCCCCAGGGGACCAGAGCCCCGTGTTTGTGGAAACTGAACTTGTCATTCAAACAGCATGGCTGGCCTCACGATGCGGAGACCAGGAGCCCTAGTCCTCTCTCCCTCTGTCACTGGACTTGGAGAGCAGAGGCTGGGCCCCCCGGCCCCCCTTGGCGGATCCCAGAATCTCGCAGACAGTAATGAGTGTGGGGGGGTGAGGGTGAGGAGGGTGTTAAGCTCAGATGTCAAACAGAGTGGCCTGAGCCTCCCGAAACGCACAGAGAGCCGCAAGTTTCTCCCTCTACAAGGTCGGCTGGCGTGTAACACTTCATTAAATTGCTCAAACACTGAGCCGTGTCTTTAACCAATACCTTTAATGTCATTTTCTGCAGACTTAATAGAGGAACATTAGCATACCTGTCAAGTCTGCCATTGCAATGGGGAAGCCGGGAGGTTTCAAGTGCCTTCTTCAGCCTCGGTGGGTTCTGCTTCAAACGTGGCTTTAAGGAAAAGGAAGCAGGAGGGAGAAGCAATGAGCCCATGTTAGAGGAAGTAAAGAAGGAGAAAGAGGAGGAGGAGGAGAGGTCCTGGGTGGGTCCCTGTGACAGAGTTGGACCTCTGGGTGCCGCCATCTCCTCCTGAGTTCATTTGCCACCTGTGGGAAGTCCTTATAGTGGGAGATCCACACCAACTGAGGCCTTTTATCAGATCATGTTTGGGGACCCCACAAAGTCAATGCCACTATTTCTGCATCCTGAGCTGAACATTGGATGCTGCCTGGGAAATGAGTGGACTCTGGCAGGAATGGGGATGGAAGAACCCAGTTCTGATCTTACAGGCTACAGAGATCACATGGCATGAAGTTGTGCCTGGGTGACCCAGATCTACAGGATGTGGCATAAATGTGAACTATGTAGTTCTACTATTTGGGGGGGGAGGGGAGTGACCCACTGGTACTTGAAGAACACCAAGACCACTGACTAGTATGCTCCTAAGCCCTAAGATTTAAGCCAGAATCTCACAGTGTCCAAGGTGGGTTTACCATCTCTGTTCCATTGCTCTGTGCATTAAGGGGAAGAAGCCCAGTCAAAACAAATAGCAAGGACCCCCAAGAGTCCAGTTTTTGAGGGGTTTGTTCCATCCTTCTCCAAGTTTATCTTGGGGTCCCTAAGTCTCTTGGGGCCAAGAGAGCTGGGGAATAGTTGCTCAGATTCATCGGTTTGCCACAATCCCCCAAGCAGAAGTTGGTGATTCAAGGAATGGGGTGTTCATTGTGAGGGCAAGCTATGGGTCTTTGGGGAAGCCCAATGTGCCTCATCCCCAGGTCTGGAAATGGGCTCAGTTCTGGTGTGGAGGAGGTCATCTGTGAGGAGGTGGGGGCGTGGGGTGTGGGTAGAGGGGATGCCAGTTTCATGAGGGTGGCAGAGGATAATGAGGGCGCCCTCTGTCATTAAGCCACTAATCATTAATTATCCCCCCAGACATTGCCGGATGTGCTACCCTGGCAGAAAACTAAAATGGCTTGAACTTTCCCACCAAATTCCAATCCTAAACAAATTACTTGCATCAGAACTATTTACCAAAGTGAATAATTTTTGACGTTGTCAGACTTCATGAAAGCATGCTTTAATTAGGACTAGTTAATAAAACCCTCTGTAATTAAGCATACATGCATTCCTTTTGAGTTTGTGCATGTGTGTGTGTCAGAAAGTGTGTGTGTGTGTGTGTGTGTGTGTATGTGTGTTTGTTTTAAAATTTTCTTTTGCTTAGATGGCTTTGGAGAGTTGTCCAATGCCTGGTTTCCAGAACACGCGTGCGCACGAAGTCACTCTAGAAAGCACCGCCTGCTCTGCCTCTCCCAAGCTCCTGATTAATTTTTAATTCTGCAATTAGAGCTCCAAGGATGTCTCTGTGTCTCCTCAGCCCCCAGAGTGGAAAGTTGATCCCTAGACATTGCTGCCATAGGAAGGGGTGCAGCCTACTGCCCTTGCCCCTTGGTGGTGTTTGGGAGGTACAGACTGATGGCAAGGCTGGTGCCTGGATGCCCCTGGGGGCAGCTGGCTTCTGAGGAGCCTGCTGGCGGCTCCGCCATCCACTTCCACAGGCTTCTGGGCTCCTGGCAGCAGTGACAGTTCACTCAGTGCTGGAACCTGTCACTCAGGGATCAGCATTTTAACTACCCCGGTCCCTGCCAAAAAAAAAAAAAAAAAAAAGTAAAAAAGGACACCTTAATTTACCCTTCTGATGGGCTTGATAGCTGTCAGAGTGACAGGCTGTTGGGCTGAAAGGGACCTGACATCCTGCTCAGCCTGGCCCTGCTGCTTTACCAAGGTGGCTTGCTTCCAGGAGCAGCAGCATGTACAGGGCACTGCACCCCATGGGTACTTTGGTGCTGCCTCCATTTCTCACCTCCCTGCTATGACCCTGGGTATATGTTGAGAGGGCAGACTTCAAAGCTTGGTTAGTGAGGGCTCTACAGGGTGAGAGCCTTCACTGTTAACCCTGCCCTTGGCAAACCTGAGAGTTGCCAATGTTGGCTGCCCCGCCACTCAAGATTCCATAGTGTACCATCATAGAAAGCCAATATCATCACGCGTGGTTTAGTAGGCATCTTAGTCTCTCTAAATTCATCTTCATTTGAGGCCAACAGAAAACTATTTCCCAGTACCTTCTTCAAACTGCAGGGATTCTACTGTGCCATCAGACTAGCCTGGGAAACCTCATAGAAACAGCCAGCCTGGCTTGGGGCTACCCTCATTTTTTGTTCACATTTGCTGTCTGTTTTTTGCCTTTACAGACCAGGATTTGCCTTTGTCTGTGCAAAGGACAATTTAGGGCCTCATACATGTTACCGATGAAACACCTTCCCAGCCTTAAATCAGGCTTTGAGGATTTCTAAGGGCACTGGAGTGTTGACTCTGCAGACCCTGGATCTCACACCACAGTCTAGGACAGCACACAAACACACCAACACTTGGCTGTGCAGCCCTCGAAGGCTGGCTTGAAGACCTGTTGCGATTGGATGACACGCTAGCACTGTCCGATGAAACAGCTGATACAAAATAGCTTGGCCACATCTACACTGACAACACCAGGGCAGAAAAGCAATGTTGACTGTTGGAGGGTTTAAGTGCTGAAAATTCATTTTACCTTTGATTCTTTCTGATGCTTTACCCACTAGTAGAATATTTAAAGCCACATCTGCACTTTCTATTCCTTGGGTAGTGCTGATCTAGAATGTTCTGAGGGCCATTGGCCCCAATAACAGCAACTGAGAAGTCTGAGTTTATGCCTGGGTCCATCCAGATACTCCACTCATTGGTTCTGAGTTTCTCTAGTTTCACAATCACTCCTGTTTTATTTCTGTGAGGAAGAGACTTATGGCCATACTAAGAGCACCATAGTAGGTGCTCAGAGCCTATTTCTGGCACTGTGCTTAGATGCTTGAGAGTCATGATGGTGCTGGGGACAGAAGCATCATCTGCGGTGTGTCAGGCAAGTACTTTTGTTACTATCCTATTTCTGTAGTCCAATTCCTTCCATTTTAAGGGAAGATGAACTCTGTAAGAATGTAAGATGACTGAAATCTTTTCTAGTTCTTGTTTTCTGTTCTGCAATAGACAAATTTCCATCTCAACCGGAACCATACAGGAGGACACATTTTCATTTCTTTTTTCTTATTTAGCATTTGGGCCACACCAGGCAGTGCTCATGGCTTATCCCTGGCTCTAGGATTACTCTTGGTTGGATCAAGACCATATTGAGTGTGGGGGATGAAACCTGGGTCACCGCAGGCAAGCCAAATGCCCTTCTCACTCTGCTATCACTATGGCCCCCAGAAGGCACATTTTCTCAACTTCAGAGCTTGAGCCTGCCTGACTGCAGGGCTCTCTAATTCTCTGACATTTCACGGTACGGCTGGGCCACCTGAACCCTGTCTCTGTTCAGCCGAGCAGTGATACCTAGACAGTGGGGTCAGCTGTCCCCTTGTGTGCTATCTCCTCCTGGTCCTCTCAGCCCACTGGAGGGCCGAGCACACCTGGGGAGGGACCCACGGCGCTTTGTCACTGATCAGCGCAATTGGCTCTAATAGCTCCCCAGGTGGATTCCAGAGAGCAATGAGCCGAACATAAAAATCCCTTTATTATTGCCATTTCACTTTTATATACCCATCAAGCTTTCATATTTAATCTCCTACATCACAATAGCTGATCATTTTTAACATTTGACATTGATAGAGTGCCCACTGCTATTATTCTGACATACTATAAAACATTACACCCATTTGCAATAGAAAAGGCCAAGAATCAATACCCAGCCCCATTTTCCACGGTGGCTGTAAATCACGAGGCACCTAACAAATTGGTTTAAGTAGAAGAAACTTTCAGAACCAATGACTGGCTGGGCCAATCCCCACCCCCTGCTAGAGCTGACAGGGACCTGGGCACTTTGGGCTATAGATTGGAGGTGCTGATGTGGGGAACTAATGGCAACTTGAGCATCATGGAACCACTATGCTCCAGTGGAGGATGGTGTAACCTTCTCCTGAGCCCCAGAGATGGAGGGAAGAAGGGACACCTTTATGCAGGTTCCAGCTCTGGCCTAATAACTAATGACCCAACTGGTGGTTTTTAAGTTGGTCCCTACCTGCTTCCTGCTCCATCCTTCTGCCAGCTCTAGCCTCTGTGTGTTGGGATTCTTGCACGCTGTTGTCCGCCCATTCATTGGAACAGCCAGATGTTACACCAAATTGACTGGCTATTAAATCACATTGACTCGAGGATGAATTAATCCATCAGTTCCCCTCAAAATAGCCAAAGCGCAGCAGGAACATCATGAAAGTGGGTGCTGATTAAAATGCCTGGGTTTGGGACACACACAGAGTTGTTATGTTGTGCATGAAAAACTGAAGACATTTTCCGAGCCTTGAGGCCTGGAATTTTCTGAAAATTGTGCACAGCCCCTTTGCATTCTCTGGGCAACATTGCAGGCCCACCACAGGTGGGACAGGACAGTGAGATTCTCCACTGAAGCTCTCTTTCAATCAGGTTGCCTGGGACCACCCCAGTTCTGGGGGAAAGAAATACAACGTGTTTATTCTAGGTTCTGAGGTGTATTTCCCACTGAAGTCTTCTGCGTGTGTACACATTTGTCTGCCCCTGCATGATAGATAAGACTCCTGAAAAGTCACATCAAATCCAGAATTTTTTTTCCCAGAATAAATGCCTTCTTCCTATTATCTTACACGAGCATTTCTGAGACAATCTGCCTGCATTTCAATGAGCTGAGACAGTGGCTCGCCACATTATCTGTCTTCCTCAAGCTCTTAATGGTCCCGTGTCAAGAGCAGTTGGAAAAACTAAAACAGAATTCTCTTGCAAAGGAACCCATCCTGGTGCTGTTAGAGGACTCTTCCTCTCTTCCTTCCCTCTCATATGTTTGGGAATCACTGGTTTGATCTTCTCCAGCTTTCTGGAAGTGTGGAAGAAGAGGAAGGACATTAGGGTGGAGACAGCAGGAGGGCCCAGCCATTGTCCAAGCTGGAGCTTGCAGAGGAGATAAGCAACACAACCTCTTCATGCATTTCGATTTCTCATTAGCAGAGTGGGGGATAATAATTTCTTATCTCTTTCATAAGCCCTTAATGAGGAAATGAGATAATGCAAATAAAAGCATTTGCTATTATTGTAATTACTGATAATGTAATAATAAAATATGATAAGAGAAGAGACAAGGCAAACCCATTCTTATATCAAGTTCCATTTTGTGCTAAGAGGCGAATTGTCCCACCTCTTTCAAAGCAAAGTCAAGGCATGGAAAAGCCAAAGCCAGGTTTCTTGATGTTAAGCTTGAGATCTCAGTATTAAAAAAGGCTCACAACATGAAACTCACTATAAAGAGTAGTGGTGCGGTTAGGAAAATAACTACACTAACAACTATCATGACAATATTTTTTTTAATTTTTATTTTGACCAAAGTGAATTACAATCTTTCACAGTAATATTTAAGGTACATAGTGACAATGAATGAGGGGCATTTCCCCACCACCTTTGTTCTCGGTAAGCATCGCATATCTCCCTCCTTTACCTCCCCCCCCCCCAGAATGCTAGTGTAACAGGTCCCCATTTGTATAGCTTGTTGTAGATTGGGTATTCTGTTGTCATTGACTTTGGGTTTGGTGTTCAAGTTTGATCATTTTTTTGGGGGGTCACACCCGGCAGTGCTCAGGGGCTACTCCTGGCTCCATGCTCAGAAACTGCTCCTGGCAGTCACGGGGGACCATATGGGGCACCGGGATTCGAACCGATGACCTTTTTGCATGAAAGGCAAACGCCTTACCTCCATGCTATCTCCCGGGCCCCAGGTCTGATCATTTTTTATTTCCACTAAATGTTCAGGACTGTCTGGTCCTGGTACCATCTATTTTCCCCCCTCAACTTATGAGCCTGAATAAGATGATTCAAGTTATGTAATTCTGATGGAAACTAAAAGGAAAAGAGAAGAAAAATAAAACCTGGGAGGAGTCCATCTGCTTCAGTCTTAGTGAGAGAAGTAGAATGCCTATCTCAAATACAGGCAAGGGTTGAGAAAGAGGGCGGGGGGCATTGGTGGTGGGAATGTTGCACTGGTGAAGGGGGATGCTCTGCTTATGACTGAAACTCAACTATAATCATGCTTGTAATCATGGTACTTAAATAAATATTTTATATATTAAAAAAAAGAAAGGTAATTGGGTACAAGAGGTACCACTGGATCTCAAAATACTTATAAAAAAATCCACACAAAGTTAAAAATAAATTCTTTGCAGCTCCAAAGTTCACTCAAAAGGACCGGGGGAAGCAGGATTTGCATGAGGGAGGTTTGGATTTCATCCCTGACACCACATGCTTAGTCTCTGGAGTACTGAATTGGGTATGGTCCAAAACACAAACCAGAAAATAAAACAAAACAAGGCTATGCATTTTTTCTCTTAAGTCCATTTGACTATGTTTTAAAAATGGAACTATCAATAACTTTGCAAATTATGATTCTTTTATAAAATAAAATTTAAAAATGTGTATTTGTTTTAAAAAAATGGTTGAGGGGCTGGAAAGGAGCCGGGAGTGCTTTGCCTTGCATGAGGATGACCTGAATTCAATTTCTGGCATCCTATATAGTCACCCAAGCACCAAGGAACTAGGAGTAACACCTGAGCACTACCAGTGTAGCCCAATAACCAAAAAAAAAATGGGGGGAAATAATGAGGGGTGGTTAAATAAATAAATGAGTGGGGTTAAAGAAAAAGCCAAGCTTTAGGAGGGTTGCATAGAACAGGCTGTTCTCCTTGAGCTGTTGGCCATTGTGCAGTCCAGCTATATCCAGGAAGCCTGCATGAGTGCCAGCCTCTCCATTGCTTTTGGCAACCTTCCTTCCTGGGTGCCCAGTGGCTCTTGGGTGCCTGCTTTTGGCCCCAGCCTCCATGAGGGTTAATGAGCAAGCCTTCATTTCCCCTGGTGTGGGAGCTTTCCCAGATGAAGAATTATTCTGATTTCCTGCCTGCTCCTGCTGATGTGGCAACAGGAAGATTTCAGCGAAGCGCATAGGCAGCTGGAGAAAGAGCAGAAGAAAGAGGAAGTTCTTAGGAGAGGTGCTTCTCTCCCCTCTCACCCTTGGGGGAGCCAGTCAAGAACCCCTAGAGTCCTAACCTGGGCAAAGTCTTAGCACTCTCACTCCAGTTCACTTCACTGCCTGGGCCTTCCTGAAAATCCTGCTTCTTCTTGGTGATTTGAAGAACTGTGAGGGCCCTGGAGAGAAAGAGGAGGAATCCTTGCTTCTGGGGGTTTAGTGAGGGGTGTGTGTACAGAAGCCCAGGGAGGAGGAAGCTGATGGCCCTTTGCATATACTCTGCATTCTATGATCAGGATCTTGTTCCTTGAAAAGAAAAGTTTCGGAGCCAGGAATCCAGATCCTGTGGACCAAGGGGAGAGCAAGTAAATGCAGGAAGTAAATGCAGACAGACAGTTCAGCAAAGCAGGGGCCACAGAAGCTTCCAGACCATCGGGAACATTTGAATCTGCCTTCCTGCCTCCTTGCACTTAACCTGCTGGCCAGGACCCTGACTGCCCTGTAGACAATCAAAAGTGCCCCCTTTGCTCTCTGTTGCCTCATCTGCAGGGCTGGGCCTGTGGCAGAGCCAGCTGGCACAGCCCCTCCCAGGGGACTGCAATTAGGGGGTATTTAAACCTGTCACCTGGTTCATTTGCAGTGATGGATTGGGACTGGAGCACGAGTGGCACCCAGAATATTCTGGATTTAGAGCCCAGTCCCTTCACCCTTCCAAGCGGGCAGGCCTAGCCTTGTCCCCTCACCTGTCTCCCCTGACCCCAGGAGTCCCTTGACCTTAGGAATTAAAGGCAAACACCCTGTCAACCAGTGACCTCCTGCAGCCAAGAAACTCATTGATGAGTTTGGCACTTAATGGGCTGTGCCCCTGATCCAATTTGGGGTTCTTAGTGATTGACTTTTGAGCTCAAGAAGGGATCCAGGAAGTCACTGGAAATGTTCCATTTCATTCTTCAGGTTCTCCAAGTGGTAAACTTTAGATTAAGGGTTATATGGTGGGCACTTTTTTATGAACCAAGGTGTCCATCTAATAGACCTCATTTATTTATTTTATTTTTTTTTATTTTTTGTGGGGAATGCACGCACACCTGGCACTGCTCAGGGGTTATTCCTAACTTTGCACTTAGGAATCACTCATGGTGGTGATGGAGGACCGTACGGGATTCTGGGAATTGAACCCAGTGTGACCTTGTGCAAGGCAAGCATACTACCCAATCCCAAGGAGGCTCTAGCCCCTCGTTTGTCTTTTTTTCACATTAGCCAAGTATTCTGGAATTGAGGATAGATTAATAAGACTCGAGACCTGGAGTGTCTGGTTTGAATTAAGTCCATTCTGCTTTAGGAAGAATCTTGGTTTATGCATTTATAAACAGGGCAGGTTGGAGTTGATGCATTTCAGAGGCCTTCTCAACCAAATCATCTGTGTTTTCAGGAAAATGTTGGGCTAAGGGTGTGACCAGTGGGAAATCCCCACAAAGGAAAAACCTCTCCAACCAGACAGTATTCTTATTCAGAGCCACTTTAGTATAGAAAAAGCATCGGTGTGTTTGGAATTCTGAGATGGCTGGGTGTTTTTGGGTGGCTGCTGTTAAGAGAGTTTTGATCCATCTTCCTTTCACTCACTGGTCTGGCTTTTAACAACTCTCCAAGAAGGATGTTACCTTAAATTTACTGGGCTCGCCAATGTCAGAGTCTTGAGTAGTCTTTGAAGATAATGGACAGTATCTCCACAGGGAGGTGTCTAGCTGATGAGAGAAAGGCTTGGACACCTGGCAGAGTTCACCAACCCTCAGACCTTGTAAGGCAGTCAGCACCTCCCAGGACATAGACAGTGTGCTCGGCCCCCAGGGTTATATCTTGTCCCTTCACATGGCTCAGGCTCTTCCTACTATGCTCCGAGGAAAATCCTACTTATTTCCAGGATTACTAAGTTTGTACCAACTGATGTTTGCTACCTGTCTTTATTTTGTTTGGGACCATATTTGGTGATGCTCAGAAATTACTTCTGACTATGCACTTAGGGATCACTTCTAGCTGGTTTGGGGGATTATATGGGGTGCCAAGGATCAAACCCTGGTTGTATGCAAGGCAAGCACCCCTACTATGTACTATTGCTCTGGCTGCTGCTGCCTCTGCCTGTCTTGATTCTTCCAGCACCCTTCTTCCCAGTGCTCGAACTATTGTGCTTATACTGTATATGTGTGATCATCTATGTGTATATGTGCCCTCAGTGTGCACATGTTCATTCCATATACAAGCGCACCTGCATGTATATTGTGTATACTCATGTAAAAACAAGTATATTGTGTGCTCATGCATCATGCCATTGTGTATATAGGTACACATATGTATTTGTATGTTTACATGTGTTCATGCATGTATAAGCTGGTATATATCTGTGTCTCTTTTTTTTATTTTTTTGGTTTTTGGGTCACACCCGGCAGTAATCAGGGGTTACTCCTGGCTCCATGCTCAGAAATTGCTCCTGGCAGGCACAGGGGACCATATGGGGCACCGGGATTCGAACTGATGACCTTTTGCATGAAAGGCAAAACGCCTTACCTCCATGCTATCTCCCGTGCCCCAATATCTGTGTCTTGAAGTCTACAACTTTGTTCCTGCCTCAGCTCTTGGGTTTGCCTTTGAGCCTGAAAGCCCCTTTTCTTAGTCTTGCTGTAGCAGCTTCCTCAATATTCTTTTGTTGTTTATTCGGGACCACAGACAGCAGTGCTGGGGTATACTCGTGGTGGGGAATCATGTGATGTCGGAACCAAACCCAGAGCTCCTGCGTGGGAAGTTCAGCCTCCATCCCTTTGAGCCCTCTCCCTGCCCCTTCCCTGGTGGTTTTCAGTTCAAATATAAAAGCTGAGAATCTCACCCTCCTCCAGTCCTGTTCATTTTTGTTGTTGTTGTTTTTGTTTGTTTGTTTGTTTTTCGGCCACACCCGGTGACCCTCGAGTTATTCCTGGCTATGCACTCAGAAATAGCTCCTGGCTTGGGGGTTTCCTATGGGATGGCGGGGGATAGAACTGTGGCCCATCCTATGCTAGCATGCCTTACACCCTGTGTCACTGTTCTGGTCCCTGGTCCTGTTCATTTTAATAATATTTGCATATCATCGTGTATTGACAGCATGACTGGGGCCCTCAACCTACTGGAGGCCAAACAGGCAGAACTCTGAAAAGATACTTCAAGCCTTCTTTATCTTTTATTTTTTTGAACTGTCCTCTAGTGCCTTCAAGAGCTCAGGAAGGCCCTCCTGAAGGGAGAGGGAGACTGCTGTGTGTCCCCTTTTTAATAGAAAACAAACCTTTTTAATAGAAAATCTTTTTTTAATAGAAAAGCTGAGAGAAAAGAGAGGGAAGGGGATGGGGTATAGGAGAGGGGAGGGGAAGAGTGAGGAGGGTAAGGGAAGAGAGGGGAGGAGAAGAGAGGGGAGGAGAAGGGATGAGAAGGGAGGGGTGGAGAGGGGAGGGATGTTGAGTTGAGTTGAGTTGTGTTTGGGAGCAGGTAAAGGTCAGATTGAGGGCCAGGTAAAAGAAACAGGTATACAAATTAAAGGATTAGCAGTCCAAAAAGATACAACTGAAGGTCTGTGGAAACCAGAGAGAAAAGCCCTGCTCCAACTGCCTCTTCAAACTGCCACCAACAACACCCCAGTCTCACCAGGGATGGGGGACTTGAGATTTTATAAATTCAGTCAGCCAATGGCAATTGATTAAAGTCTTTCTTAAAGGGGTGGACCCCTTTTATGGCTAATGCTGGACCGCTGCTGCGATAAAGTAATGTAGGAAAAGAGTGCATAAAATAACTTCTTGCTTTTCTTTGTTTTGCCTTAACAATAATCTTTATGCAACAAGAAAACCTTTGTCTCTTGTTGTTCCTGCACCTGGGGCAATAACTAGCCCACACAGTGGATCCAACAAGCACACATGGAGCCAGTGAAGGTGAAAGTACCTATGCTCAGTGGGCTCTGAAGTCATCCCTATCCACACGGCTGTAGCCTGTGAGACGACCTGTGACTCAACGCCTGCCTCCCACCCCCCAATAGAGAGGGAGGCAGCCTCATCCAGCTTCATCCTCTGCTGACCTGTGTGACTCACTGTCTCTGAAGCAGGTCAAAAGGCTGGTGTTAAGCTACACCTTATTTTACCCAAAACAAAGATCATCCCTGGTTCATTGTATCTATTTATTTACAACTTAGTTTTACCCTCTAATAGAGATGTCCTACTTGCAACCCTGGGTGGGACTGATACAGGATAGACTAAGCTATTTGTCCTTACACTGTACTTACTGCCCCACTCAGGGGTGGTCTCTGTAATCAATAAAAATGGCAGTTCTGGCAGGCAGCTGGTAGAAGACTGCCAGATTAGACGTGTTTCACTCTCAGCTTGGTTTGAATTATTTCATGCATGAGCCTGATTCAGATGTTCACCTGGGTTTGGAGATATAGCATGTGGGGTGATTTGACAGTCTGGAACCAATAATTGGGACTGAGTCTCTGCTTCTCTGGAAATGGGGCCCAGTTCTGAGAGGGGGTACTGTCCGATGCTAAGTGTTGTCTTGGTGGGGTGCCTGAGAAGAAGAGCAACACCCTAGAAAAGAAGAACCACCGCATTTGGGAAAAAAGCACCTACCAGTTCCTTACCTCCCTGCATAGGTGCACATGTGTGCTCATGCATATGTTGCATATGTACATGTGAATTCAATAGAGGGCGCTCTCTAGCACTGCAAATAGCCACTCATCCCTGCACCCAGACAGCAGTAAACTAGTGTAGTTGCTATTGCCCAAAGCTCATCATAAAATCCCCCAGTTTCTTCCTTCTGCCTCTTGTTCTAAAGTGTAGGTGACTGTGATTCTGGCATTTTCTTTCTTTCTTTCTTCTTCCTTTCTTTCTTCTTTCTTTCTTCCTTTCTTTTTCTTTCTTTCTTTCTTTCTTCCTTCCTTCCTTCCTTCCTTCCTTCTTTCTTTCTTTCTTTCTTTCTTTCTTTCTTTCTTTCTTTCTTTCTTTCTTTCTTTCTTTCTTTTCTTTCTTTCTTTCTTCCTTTCTCTCTCTCTCTCTTTCTGTGGTAGAGGGTTGGGCTCAGGGAACCACATGTGCTGATGGGAATTGACCTGGAGCTGTCGTATGCAAAGCAAGTGCTTGAACCCTAAAGCATCTCTCCGGCTCACTGCCATTATCTTAAGGAATTTCTACATTTGTGCATGGGGAGGGGCTTTGTTCCCCATTCAGGGCAGATGACATATTTACTCCCCCATTTTTAACTCCTCCCTAAGAGTCTTAACAAATAATTCTTGCCTGTGTGCGAGTGAATTGAGCACTCACTGGTGAGCTGAGACCTTGCTTGGATGCTGGGTTTCTTCCTTTTATTCAAGTTACTGCTTAAACTTAGTATGCAGGAGACACTGGACTAGTGGCTTGTGTTTTCTGCTCATTTTCTATTATTGGGAGGGGTGTCTCCTAAGAAATCTCTAGTATATTTTGGGGTACCTCTCTACAAAATTGACCCACTGGGCTGGACAGCGCTGGGACAAGCTGGACTGAGGGGGCGTCAGTGCTGAAGTCACAGGGCCATCTTGGCACTGCTCAGGAACTTCAGGGCTACACCTGGCAGTGTGAGGGGAGGAGTCCCTGCTGAAACTCACAGCCTGGGGCAGAGCTGGAAACATATACAAATAACTATAATCCAGTGTGGTAAGTGACAGAATATAGGTAGTGTGTGAGCAGAGGGCGAGGGGACTCAGGAAGGTGCTTATGAAATGATGTGTTCTGGAGTTAAGTGGGAAGGTCTCAGTGACGCCTCCCCTGGGTGAGCCCTCCTGTTTTCCGGGTGATTCCCACTTCCCTTTGTCTTTCTTGATCTTCTACTGGTCCTGCCCATCAGTGCTTGTCACACCCCTTTCCCTAACACTCCTTTAGAGAAAGCTACTGCAGGGCAAAGCAGATGAAGCGAGAGAAGCCATGATGACTCCTTCACAATCCAGTGTTCTGAGTATCATTGGTGCTGTGGCCAAGGTCAAAAGAACCATGGAGGCAGGAGTGGAAGGGTAAACCCCCATCACACTTTAGTAGCAATAGAAAGTACAGCCTCATTTTTACTCCCCCTGGAGCTCCTAGTTGAGGGCAGAAAATCACAAGTCACAGAACGATCAAATAGGAGAGAACAAGGCTGAACATAGTTCTAGGGGGTGGGCAAGGAACCCCTCTAGTACCTGGTGCAGGCCAAAAGGGGGGGCAGAGAACAGGAGATGTTTCTGGTGTCAGTGGGGTAAGCAGGGAAGTTCCCCCCTTCCAAGAACACTGGGCCTCATCTGGACCTGTAAAATGGTCTATTGGAAGATCAAATGACAGAATAGGGCAAAGAGGAGCAGAATGATGAGATCTAGTTAAGAGCATAAACCCCTTGAACCCTGATTCCTTGACCAGGGCCAGCAGGGACAACTGAACCTCAGGGACATTTGGCCTTGCTCTGCACTTGCTCTGGATTCAGGAGCTCCTATGAATTGACACTTCCCGCCCACATTCTACTCTGCACCTTCCACATCAGCCTATCGATCTGTTGTTTCCCTCCATCTTTCAACTGTGTGTTCCACTGTTTCACCATCAAATCTATCTCTAGGCTTTAATAAAACCTAGCTTAGATGCTCACCCTCCCTGAGAAGTCATGTAAGACACAGGGGTAGAGGGAAGGAGCTTCCCAGTGAGTGGCCCTTACTTCCAGTCCTGTAGCTGCCAAGTAGATATGAGCTTTGGGGCCAAAGCACAACTGTGCTTTAACCAGAGCAAATAGCTGGGGACAAGGAAGGAGGTAAGGAGAGGCAGAAAAGTCAGGAATTTAAAGGAAAAGGAATCCCAGAGAAAGTCCACTGGCTCATGTAATTCCCTAAAAATAAAGAGAAAGGCAGGAAAATGAAGAGTTTCCAAAAGGAAGGCAAGATTCAAACATCTGAATGGGTTCAAAAAATTATGTGAGATTAAGAGCCAAGTATGCACCACTGGAGCATGTGATGAGGACATCCCTTGTTATGACCCTGTCAGCATTGCTGCCTTCTGCATAGTGCAATTCAATGTCCACAGGGCAGACTCATGCCTCTCTTGCCCATTAGCCTTTGTGATGTTCACACAAAGGTGAGGAAAAGCGTGAAGCCCAGAGGCTGATTCAAGGGCTGACCCTAGAATAGAACTCAGGTTTTCTGACTCTATGTCTCACATACCCTTCCAGGAGAGATTACTGGGCTGGGCTACAGAGAAGAGCCACAGTCAAGAAATGAGAGCAGAGACAACTTGTTCTTGAACTCTCAACCCTATGGGAACCTTCCTAGCCTCACAGGCCATCTCTTTCTGTCATTACTCAGTGGGAGTTGGACCTCAAATTCTTTCTCCTCTAGTCCAGAATTCCTTCCTTCTCACTGCCAGAATATTGGATCATTGGGTATAAATAAAAATCCCACGGGTTGTTACATCACCCCAGACACTGTATTTCTAAACCCCATGCAGCCATGTCTGAAAAACCAGGGTGGCAGGAAGAAATAATACCAAACCAGCCAGGAAAGGATAATCATGGCGTCTTAGGCCTTTGCCTCCTGCTTTCTGCCTCTGCCCCAAGCCAGAACTGCCATTTCATTCTTCAAATCAATTCCCAATACCAGGAAGGGAAGGTTGAGTAATCCAAGTGGGCTTTTACATATCAAAGGAAGAGATTTAGTTGGGGAACACTTTTGTTTGGGGTTGAAAGTTTGGTATTCTTTTATATTTCCACCCTTAAGAAGGCTCTGCATTTCAAAGCTGAAGCTTTGAAGGCCAAGAAAGCAGTACTGAAATATGTCCGCAAGCCACAAAAAGAAGAAAATCTGAGTATTTATTCTGAAGAAAGAGACCACACCCAGTGGTGGGATTAGGTGGTCTAAACACCAATCCAAGGTGCTACATTCAAAGATGTTTCTAATCAATGAGTAACAAGGCATATCCTGAGTGGGATGGGGGCAGATCAATCCTACAATCCCATTAGTCCTACAATGGGATCCCCATATGACTGATCCCTTTTCTGTTTTCCTTCTACCATATATTTCTTTTTTTCTTTTTGATGCCCAGTTCTTTTATACTATGGCACCACTTAAAAGTATTGTCATTTTTTCCTGAATGAAAAGTAAGTCCCTCAAAGGACTATACTCCCATGTCCTGGTAGGACCCAGAGGACTTACAATGGCCCAGGGATTTACCTGAGTCACCCCTTTTCTGATTTACCTATCACCCTGGTGATTCTTCTTGGGGGTAACAGGCCTGCTGAAATCACCTGGGCCTGAATCCCCATCACTCTGAGAATTGTAGCCCCCAAAGGTCCCCAAAATTGGCAATAATGCTGAACATTATCACCAACTTCTCTGGACAGTCGCCATAAAACATGACAGGATTTTAGGTGTGGGAAAGATCCCTGTGTGACCCCTTGACATCCCTTCCTGAGAAGGACTGCATCATTCCTACAAACACACCAGCCTTCCCTGTAGTTTCATGTTTAGGTGTGTCTGATACCAAATTCTTTTCCTGTGTCCAGGGCCTCACAGGAGGCAGAAACAACTTGCAGATTCTCATTCCCCTGAGAGCAGTTGTCAGCTTTGCAGAGAACCATCACTTCGCCTCAGGCTTCAGGGGCCAGAGAATCAAATTCCTCCTGTTATTTCTGGGCTACTGATGCTCATGGGCATTTTCCCTCCAAAACACCCTAGGAAGCCAACTGAACGTTTGAGCTGCCTGCGGCTTTGACCCCCCC